>CAKKTI010000142.1:0-46053 GCA_920105805.1 Condylostoma magnum
ACACCCTTACACCCTTACACCCTTACACCCTTACACCCTTACACCCTTACACCCTTACACCCTTACACCCTTACACCCTTACACCCTTACACCCTTATGTTATTTTACTACAATTATCGTTCAAAATTAGAAGTCTTTAGAATTAACAATTAGTTACTTATATAGTAGATACAATTAATTTAAATATAATAATAAGAAATATAACTTACCAAGGATATTTAACAGCATTCATAAAAACATTATGATTCTTAAGAGGGTCAATAGTATTATCTCCTGCTTAATGATTTATCTGAATAACTTTAAGAAGTTTGTAAACTCTTTTTATCCAGTTGTAAATATCTAATATCGGATAATGATCCTTAAATTTTAATTATCTTTATTAAATATGTATTCTTCTTTTTTACTTACAGTCTAAACGAGCTAACTGCATTGACTTATTAGCATTATTCATAGTTGAGTAATCAATTTACAAATTAAACTAATAGTATTAGATTTATTAGAATCTTTATATAGTAAGTCAAATTATTATTTATATAAAAATTTAGTGATTAAATCATGAGAAATTAGTCTTACACAAGAAAAAACAAACCTATATAATGCTCTAATATCTTTAGCAGGTTCTCTATATAAATACTTCGTATGCTTCTTGTACATATAACAATAGTCAAACGCTATAATAATTAAAACTTGCTTTGGACAGTATTTCTATTCTGCTTGTTATAAAATCTAAATAAACACTCTTCAAATAATCAATTCTAATTAAGAGTCCAATGCAAAGATAAGTTAGCACGGTAAATGAAAATGAATAGCCATTTATACGAGGTTTTAAAAAATATCTAACTCGCTTTCTCATATAGTTTTTATCTCATTTTCAAAGCTCAATTTTTAGCAATGATTAAATGTATTGGAATGGTATTCATATAATTTTCATAATTATTTAAATATATTAAAGAATTTTCTCAAATATTATAGATAGCAGCTAGATACCATTTTAAAGTTCATTTTAAATGTTTTATCTAGCTTTTTAAGAAAAACACATGGCAATTGCACGCCTTATGAATAGGCAGAACAAAGTTTTGTTAAAGTCTCCCCATTCACTGATTTTAAAGAATTTAAAGAAGGTTTAGATAGGCTTGTATATAATCGCTTCCTAGTTGGAAGAGCTTTAGTTAATAAATGTAAGTAAATAGCTAATTCTTTAATAACAATACTATAAAACCACTATAAAGTTCTTATAAAGCATTTGAGTTGCATCAATAGTGCAAATAAAAATTTCCCCAAATTAATCTCTACTTTATTTCTATACAATTAGTATATTCACTACTATGGCTCTTGGTAGATATGTGGAGATGCTGAGGGAGCTGCTGGGAAGGCGAGGGAGAGCTGTAGCAAGTTATATAGGCAATCTCCGACTTGTTTCTATAGAATTTGTATATTAAATTATTAACTACTATGGCTCTTGGTAGATATGTGGAGATGCTGAGGGAGCTGCTGGGAAGGCGAGGGAGAGCTGTAGCAAGTTATATAGGCAATCTCCGACTTGTTTCTATAGAATTTGTATATTAAATTATTAACTACTATGGCTCTTGGTAGATATGTGGAGATGCTGAGGAAGCTGCTGGGAAGGCGAGGGAGAGCTGTAGCAAGTTATATAGGCAATCTCCGACTTGTTTCTATAGAATTTGTATATTAAATTATTAAATAATATAGCTCTTGGTAGATATGTGGAGATGCTGAGGAAGCTGCTGGGAAGGCGAGGGAGAGCTGTAGCAAGTTCTATAAGGGAATCTCTAATTTATTTAACCAAATATACAATTTCCCATATTTCGTGGATATAAGGACTTGGTTGGTTGGCGTAATAATAATAAAATGGTGCTTTGAACATTGATTCTACTTGCATAGCTAGCCCAATCTAAGGTGGTTTGTCATAAAATCACAACTCAAGAAGATTCAAATTCGAACGAATATACTAAGAGAGGTTCAATGAAGGGAGGAACTATCTTAAAAATTTACTGTAATGGGCTCAATACCTAGGACAGTCAAGTCTATGAAGTGTTTGTAGGAGAGAAGCCTTGTGATGTGATTAATTATCATACAACTTCTGACTATATAGAGTGCTTAACTCCCGAGCCTGATCAAGATTCTTACTCTAATATGCCTATTTAGATTTTTGTAAACAATTTAGAGGTGGATATTAGTGCTAATAGCTATTTCCATTACGAAAGTGATAGAACTCCACTGCTAAAGCATATTCTACCTAACCAAGGAGTTAGTAGTAAGAATTTATACTTGAATGGAAAATGGTTGACTTAGGAAATCACTGAGTTTGATTGGATTAAAATAGGAGAGCATAGGTGTGACTTATCAGATTATCCTTTGTATGAAACTGGATGGTGGTCATGGCACTATAAGACAATTAACTGCAATATAGGTTAAAATCTAGCAGGAGATTATAGTATCAGTGTTAGAACTAAGTCAGGGTATGGATATGTAGATTTCCTTCATAATTCAAGGTTCTACACTCTCTAAGGAGCAGAGTACTAATATCGTATTTTCCCAGAAATAACTGAAGTATCAACCAACAAGACTAGTATTGAGGGAGGCTTAGAATTAACAATAGCAGGTCATGCATTCCACCCCAACAAAGCATCAACCAGTGTAGAAGTAGGAGGATCTTAATGCAAAATCAAATCAATTACTCAAACTAAGATAACTTGTACTACTACGAAAGATATGAGTGACCAAACTGGCCCATTTTTAGGAAATGCTGGCTTACATCGTTAACTTTGGTTAGGAACTACGAGTTTTAATAATATTCCTGGTTACTTGGCTGTAGGTGAAGATAGTTACAGAGCCCCTGATATCGACGATACTTTAGTACAGCCTTAGACTTATAGTGACTTGGACTATTATGTAGAATAAATCGAGGGTTGCTTTTACGCTCCAAAAACAGGCAACTATACATTCTATGTAAGCAGTGACAATTACTCAAAGATCTTTCTATCAACTGATCTTTCACCAGATAATCTATCAGAAATAATTAGCTATTTTGACTATAGTAGCTTCGGTGAACACTTCGAAGAAGGCTCTATTTCTGATTCTGTTACTCTAACTGAAGGTGAAGGATATTTCATGAGAATGCAGCATAACCAACATAGTGGGGCTAGTCACTTTTGGCTTGGCATTGAAACACCTGGGGAGCCTGGCCATAGTAACCCTAAGCATAAAATTACTTAATGAATAATAGAACCATCTGAGCTACAAAGAGAAATATAGAGAATATCATTACCTGATGCTAACGGTGGAAAAATTAGTCTTAGATTTGGAGAAGTTACTGATTCTAAATCATCTTCTACTGGATGGATTGACGCTGATTTTACTCATACTAAAGATAACGAAGAGGAAATCTTAATATGGGATTGTTACAAAATCATATCCTTATTAAGTGAAAATACAACAATAGGTTATTTAATATCATGCAATTACTCATTAGAAGACGATGTATTACACTACGACATAACCTTTAACTACCCTTATGAGCAAAATAGATCAATTCTTGTGACATACCAAGCTGCGGAGGTAAATAAAAGCTATTCATCATCCTAATTCCAAGCGGCTTCTTTTCCTATAGCTGGTACATTCAAAATAACAGTAGATGGGGTAACATCAGAGGCTATAGATTGGTAAAAAAGCGGACCTTAAATTAATTATATCATACATGGGCTTAATCCAGATCTAGTAAACTATGCTGATATAACATTATACAAGAACTTAGAAATTTTTAGATTACATGTAGTACTGCCCGGCGACTCCACTATAGGAAACATCTCTATTGACATTGATAACCTTACAGGAGGAGGTTTAAATGAAAGCTCAAAGGTTTCCTATACTTTTGAAAATCTGCAAACTCCAGGCTCTGGTTAATTCTGGTCTGTAGCCCCAGGGGAACTTTTTAGGTAATGTGGTAGCACTCCTTATGTCAAAGTAACTTCTAATAATTTACCAGCTGTATGCACAGGTGATTGTTCTATAAGATATATGACTGTCGATGAAACCGGTGTAGTATCTGATGTAACTGATGACGGAACTAATCTTACAATAACTGGGACAAGTCTTCCAACGACAAGCGATAATTTTAGCATTTGGCTAGGTGGGAAAGAATGCGAAGTAAGCTCTGCGACTGATGGTACTCAAATCGTATGTACTAAGCCAATTGGAAGAGCTGGTGATAATGTTCCTAGGGTTCTTGTAGACTCTTTTGGATACTTATCGTATTAAACAACTGAGGTTACCATTACTTAAATCTTAACCATTACCTCAGTATCACCTGCTACTGGCGGGGACTAAGGAGGAACTTTAATTACTATACAAGGAACTGGGTTCTTGGTAAATATACAAGATTTTGAGGATCACACTATGACTGTTACTGTAGGAGGGGGTGATTGTGAGATTTAAAGTACCAGTAGTACTTAGTTAACATGTGTTACATCAGTATAATAATCAGGCAGTGAGATCATAGTAGAAGTGAACTCCCTCACTGCCAATAGTAGTGATTTTACATACGATCTTATATCACCTTCAATCACCTCAGTTACTCCAGACAGTGTTGGACCTTATTATGCTACTGATATCATAATCGTCGGCGAAAGATTTGGAAATGTGAAAAATGATGTAACTGTCAGATTTGGAGAGTTCTAATGTCTTGTTTCTACAGTTACTGATACTTAAATAGAATGTATTATTCTAGGAGGACCGGCTGGAGCATACAAACTGCAAGTGGAAGTTGCAGGAAATGGTAAAAGTAACTAATTCGATATCAAATTAGAGTTCAAATTAACCTCAATCACACCTACTTCTGGGTCTATTGAAGGTGGAACTGAATTGACCATTAAAGGATCAGGAATATTAGTTAAGCCAGGAGAAGTACAAGTCTAATTCAACACTGATCCTGGATTTTGTATAGTCACCAGCATTCCTGATGATGAGACAATTATTTGCACTACTCCTCCCCTTAGTGAGGATTTAACAGCTGAAGACTAACTCACAGTTACACTTCTTGGAAGATTATAAGAGGAAAGTGCCTGTGATGGAACTTGTAATTTCACATATTCCGATGCCAGTACTCCTAAAGTAGCATCAGTTAGTCCTACGAAAGGTAAAATGGGTGATACTGTTACTATTACTGGGACTAATTTAACAGATCAAGTTGGGGACATATAGCTTAAGTTAGGAGAAGATATCACTGTAGCAAGCTCAAGTGACACTGAGATAGTATTTGATCTACCCCATTTGAGTGCAGGAGTACATAGTTTTGAGTTGAGTATAGTTGGAAAAGGAAAAGCCTAAATTGCTGATGGAGTTGAGTTCACTTATACATTAGATGTGAATTCCTTGTCTTCTAATGAAATCTCTAAGGCTGGAGCTAATATTGTTATTAATGGAACTGGATTTAAGGACACTTGTGTGGTTACTTTTTAAGGTGTTCCCTGCAAAGTTACATCTGTTGATTACTCATCAATTAACTGTAGAGTAAACCCAAGCAGTTATAAAACTCAAAGAATGGTTTCGATTACTTGCGGGGAGTCTAGTTTTACTTGTTTAGATGCTGATGTTTGCGCTATTTCTATGCTAAGTGCTAAAACTCCAACTGTCACCGATGTTACTTCTAGTGGAAATTAATTGATCATTACTGGAATAGGTTTTGAAGAGCCGTTGAGTGTAGAAATTGGAACTGGAAGTTGTGATAGTCCTACTTTGGTTAATGATACAATTACCTGCGATGTAAATGGACCAGGAGGTATTCAACCTGTTTTAGTATATATTAACAGTAAAGGTTATGGTAGTGGAGATTTTACCCACGATGTTCCTATTAGTATTGATTCTGTAAATCCTTTAAGTGGCTCGTATGCTGGAGGAGTTGAAGTAACAATATAAGGAAAAGGTTTTAGCGAGTCTAGCGAAGTTCTTATCTGTGATCAAAGCGCGTAAATAATAAGCTGGACTGCCTCGTAGATAGTATGTGCTGCTTCAGATTTACCTACTAAATTCTCACAAGAAGAATTTAGTATAAGAGAATCCGGGATCAAGGTGAAGCATGGATATATGAGCTTTAGCCCAGATACTAATGCAAAAGACTACGAAAATGCATTTGACGAAGACAATTCAACTTATTTTTATAGCTCATATAGTGCTTGCTCTATAGGAATTGATGTGGGTGAAAACTTTTTACTGGAATTGTAAGAATTCAGAGTATTACCTCACCTGATTTATTCTTCGGTCTGATTATCAGATGCCGAGCTATAAGGAACTAATGACGTTGAAGGAACATGGACTACAATTTATACTGTGGGACAGGCTGATGAGGGTTGGAATACTTACCTTATACCTTTAAACACTGAGCCAGGAGATTCTTTCCCTACATATTAATATAGATTCTATAGACTGTTTACTGGACGCCGGTGCTACATTGCTGAATTGGAATTCAAAGGCCCTGTATTATACAACAGTAATACTAATGATACTAACTGTTCTATTTAAGTAAAGAACTCAGAGGAAGTATAAGCCACATCATCTTCTCAATTCCGATACCTAGAAGCTTCCACTCCTAAGCTACTAGCCATTACTCCTGACCTTGGAACCAGTGCTGGAGGTACTAATATAACTTTAACTTTTGATCATCTTACAGAAAGTTAAGAAGATGTATAAGTAACTATAGATGAGATTGAATGCAATATAACTGATATTTCCAGCAATGCTATCAAATGTACTACTGGTCCCAGATTTAATTTCACTTCACCTTCTCTTGTAATCAATATAAACGGTAAAGGAAAGGCAGTTACACAAGGGCTAACTTTCTTATATGCTGAGAGATGGAGTGACAGTAACACCTGGGGAGGTACAGTTCCTCCTAGAGCAGGTGAATCTTTAGTAATTGCTGCTGGATAAACTTTGATAATAGATGAGCCAACTCCAATACTAAACTTAATAACTGTTCAAGGCACACTTATAATAGAAGATAAGCCTGATATGTCACTAGATGCACACTATATAATGATAATGAACGGTCACTTAATTGCAGGAACTGAGGAAAATCCCTACTAAAACAACCTAACAATAACAATGCACGGAGATAAAGATGATAAAGAAATAGCCATATACGGTAACAAAGTAATAGCTCTACGAGAAGGATCTATAGACCTACATGGAATATAAAGGAATCCAACTTGGGCCCTCCTAGAAAACACTGCTGCAGTGGGTGCAACTGAAATTATAATTAACTAGGATATTGACTGGACAACAGGTGATAGAATTGTGGTAGCATCTACTTCATTCGATTTTGAAGAAGCTGAAGTTCGCACTATTGTAAGTGTTTCGGGACGTATAGTAACTATTGATTAACCTTTATAATACTAACATTATGCAGAAACTGAGACATACGGCAACAAATCTATTGATATGAGAGCCGAGGTAGGACTGCTAAGTAGGAACATAGTTTACTAGGGTAACCAAGGCTCTGAACTACAAATGCATGGAGCACATATAATGATATTTAGTCCAGGTGATGAAACATCAGTGGGAAGGATCGAGTATATAGAGACCAGAAATGTGGGACAAGCTAACTAACTGGGAAGGTATCCTCTACATTTTCATATGATAGGAAATGGCACTAAATCTTATATAAAGGGATGTTCCATACATGATACATTTAATAGAGCAATTTCAATACATGGAGTACATAATCTACGAGTATAAAAGAACGTGGCAATGAACACTCGTGGTCATACATTTTTCATAGAGGATGGAATAGAGACACATAATATAATAGAAGAAAATCTAGGACTGGGTACTAGGCCCACATTTTCACTACTGAATAGTGATACTACACCTGCAACATTTTGGATAACTAACCCTAATAACATAATTCGCAATAACAGAGCAGCTGGAGGGGATCGCTATGGCTTCTGGTTTGATATTCCTTTAAATCCCACTGGGTCTTCTAGAACTTCAAGTGTTTGTGGTAGAGGTGAAAAATTAGGAGTTTTTGAAGGAAACACTGCGCATTCATATGGAAGATATGGACTAAGAATCTTCAGGGGACATATTCCTAGAGAAAGACCATGTGATGATGTAAAAGATGATAATTTAGATGATCCTTGGTCATACAATCCTTCTATTCCCGCAGAGTATAAAGACTTTACAGCTTTTAAAAATGGTAGAAGTGGAGCTGTTGGAGAAGATGTAGGTGACATAAGATTCATTGACTTCAAAGTAGCAGATCATGTACTAGCCGGCATTAATATGACATTTAATGAGTTTAGCAGGCCTTATGAATCTACTACATATTAAAATATACTTGTTATAGGTAAAAGTGGAAATGCATCGTCAGAGTAAAACTAGGCATCTGGGATTGTAACACCTCAGCGTGAAGGATTATTAGTAAATGGAGTTGATTTCCATAATTTCGATGATGGCATGTTCCCTATATAAGATGAAAGTAAATCAGAGGATGACAATATGCGAGATACAGGGCTAAGAAACACGAAACTATAAGGCTTAACATTTACTAACTCCCATAAGAAAATTAAGTGGATGCCTCCATATCACGGAATATACGACGATGTTGACGGAAGTTTAACAGGAACAGCAGAATCAGTGCTTTCTACTTATCATGATCATTTACTTACTCCTGAATGCACAGATCAATAAGAAACTTTTAATTCGATAGTCTGTATAGGGAAAAGAGTCTCAGGTTTCCATATATCAGATGTTTTGTTTTCTAATTGATTTTCGAATCAGCCTATATAGATTAGACGTACCTCAGGGGATGAGCTGCAATTTGATGAAGAAGTTGACTAGGATACCTAAGAAATTGTATAAGTTGAAAAGTGGACCCAAATTGAAAGAATTATTATATCTAAAAGAACAACAATTTAAGGAGATCCTTTCATAGTAACAATGGTAACAGGATACGATTACTAAGCTAAATTTGTAGATTTACCACTAGACTGGAGAAGACTTTAACTATGGATTGACCCTTACACCAACAACGGAGGAAGTAATATAATAAGTTGGGAGTTCTTTGATGTGAGAAATAGATATGTTGTTAAACGAGGACAAACTGTAGCTAATGTAGACCCTGACCCGAGTATACTGCCTAGTATTACTGACAGAGATCTAAATATGACCACTGATGCTGCTGGAACTTATAAATTTACTCCTGAGGAAGAATAATAATAAGAGGGAGTAAGAAACTACTTTAGCATTGTAGTAAATGATGTAATTTCGCATGAAACTTAAAAGGGAGCTATTCAAGTAGATGGGTACCCATGCCCAGTAAATGGATGTGGGAATGATCCTCCAGAGGAGGAGGAATAATAGGAAGAAGAAGAGGAGGAATAGTAGGAAGAAGAAGAGGAGGAATAGTAAGAAGAAGAAGAAGAAACTAATGGATTCAGGTGGAGTGATATTGCTACTTGGCCTAACAAACAATTACCTATATAGGGAGACTCAATAATTATCCACTAATATTAAGAAATTCTACTAGATATTGACACTCCCGTACTTGATTACTTAGAAGTGAATGGAATTTTGAAATTTGATCCTGAGAAGTCCGCAAAACTCCAGTCAAAAATGATTTTTGTAAGAATGGGAAAGATTTTAAGTGGATTAGAAGACTACCCTACTGATCCTAATGTTGAGCACTAGATTATACTAAGCGGAACTACTAATGATAATGCTATAGCCTTTGACCCTAGGATTGAAGTTGTTAACAATGCTTTGATTGTTACTGGAGAGTTAAGCATGTATGGAGCCCCTAAGTAATCATGGACTAAACTAGTTGGAGATGTGCGGGACGGAGAAAATGTTATATTCGTTGATGAAGTGGACTGGTAAGTTGGTGATAAAATTGTTATTGGACCATCTGGATATGATTACATGGAAGCTGAAGAGTTTACCATTGCAGCTATTGAGGGTAATTTGCCTGAATATGAATACCAGGCCCCTCCAGTAGAAGAAAATGATGAGTAGAATGGAAACTCATAGAATGACAACTCATAGAATGGAAATTAGTAAGGTAAAGAAATAGAAGATGTTGATTTTTCTGATGATACTTTATGGTAAGAAAAATCAAATAATAAGGATAAAGGGTTCAATGGGGATTAAACTTATAAAGTCAATACATCTTCACTTAAAAGTACAAAAATTACTAAAATAACGCTGAATTAACCTGTTAAGTATTATCATATTGGAGTTAACATGGAGGTTGAAGGGTAGACTATTGATTTAAGAGCTGAAGTTGGTGTTTTGAATAGAAACATTAAAATAAATGCTATTTAAAATCAATGGTATGGGTAAATTCTAGTTGCTGATTATGTTGATTTTAACACTCCATCTGGGGATGGAGTTGCTAGGTCCGGGAGTGTTAATTTGCATAATGTTTAGTTTCATTATTTAGGTTAAACTGATACAAACAGAGGTTCTATAAGATTCACAAGAAATAGAGCCAAATAATCATAGATTAAAGGATGTTCATTCAATCATGCTGACTCTTTTGCAATCTATTCCTACTAATCAGAAAATGTTAATATAGAGGACAACTTTATTCATTATTGTAGATATGCTATAGCTATTGAATCTGTGATTAATTATAAAATAAGTGGAAACTTGGCTATTAAAACATTCAACTTTAATGAATCAGCAGGTGGATACGATATTTCTCATGTTTACTACATTTGTGCTAATTCTAACTGTGCAAATGTTAAAGTTACTGATAACATAGCTTCAGGATTTGTAACTATGGGCTTTAGTACCTAACTCTAAGACTGTACTGGATAATAAGCCCTATTATTCTCTAATAACGTAGCTCATAGTGGTGGCTATGGACTTCTAGCCTAGACCAACGGCGGTGACTGCAACACTTTGAAGAATTTTACAATAGGCTTTAATAGAAAATACGGTGTAATAGGCCTATCTAAAATTCCATTGCATAAGTTTGAAGACATGAAGCTCTTTTCTAATATACAAAATCTAACTACTGCTATTGCCTCACCTGATCTCGAATACAGTGCAGAGTATTTAAACATAATAGTTGTAGGAGACTCATAATTCAGTCAATGCAGCGCATCAGATTGTAAGTCTGATGCATGTAGTCGTAAAATGGGAGTTGAATTTACTTATTCAAGATAATTACTTGGAAGAGGTATAGGATTCGCCACATAATTAATGGAATTGCTTACAAAGCAAGGTGGATATGGTGACTGGGCAAGTAAGACAATTATAAATAATGTCAAATTTGTCAATTTCGGCAATTCTGAGTAATGTGAGGACATCATTCATCCGGTTATTTAAACTAATCCTGATGTGTCAGATTTTCAACATATGCATATTTTTGTTGATACTAAATTAACTAACGTATAAGAAAACGGCCTCTCTTACTTCTTTGATCCTTTACCTAGTTGGGCTGAAGTTGGTAAGTGCTATGGATTCCCGTGTACTGGCCCTGATAATGCGTTAGTGTATGATAAAGATGGAGGCCTTTTGTCTAATTCTTTAGGAGGATTCATTTTACCTAACAATGCAGGAGTGGTTCACAAAGATTGCGTATATAATTCTAAGAATAAATCATACATTTGTGCCAATACAAATGACATAACTTATAAGTATGCCATGTTATCATTTGAAAGCTTAGATATTGATAGTGAGGATAGAACAATTGCACCTGTTGAAATCACAACTGAAGAAATTGAAACTATTTTAACTGAGGGTTTCTATAACAAAATAAACTCATTCCAAGACCATGAATAATACACTTATTAATCCTCAGGAAAACGATTAAGTCGATTCCACTCTATAATCGAATTAGACCATACATTCAATGTAGAATTTGGTAGTACTTTACCCTAAAAAATGCGATTTAGACTATAAGGTCTAGAGGGTAGATCAGATGGAGTTGTTTTGAATATCAAATACGGTAGACCTGATATTGTAATAGTAAAAGTGAATGGAAAGAAAGTACCATCAAAACCATACTAAAAGGGAACAGTAGGTAATTGCACACTTACTGACATCCATGGGTGCAATATATGGAAATATGATTAGTAAGTTTTGCAAATTACTTTAAAAACGGAGTAAGAGATAGTCCTATAAGTAACTAACTCAGTTAGACTTACATATAGACTAGATATGACAATTGATTAATTCTTTGAAGGAAATGGAGCAACTAACTTCATTGATCGATTAGCTGCTTAATTAGGAATTCCTTCATATACTATAAGAATTCTAGATGTAAAAGAAGGCTCTGTAATTCCGATTGTTGCAATCACTCCTATAGCTGTTGAAGAAAATGATTCCACTACAACTTAGCAAAATGAAGAGTTGAGGGAAATTAAAAAATAAGCTGAAACTTTAGCCCAGGAGAACAAGTACGATTTAGGAGCTCCACTACTTGAATTTGAATCAGAATTAGTTGCACCAGAGGATTAACTTGATGAAGAAGATTAAAATGAGCCTGTTATTATTCCTCAAAATATTGAAACAGGGGAGGAGTTGAATAACGAAGATAGTGCATCGCAATCTGGGTTCTAAGATGATATATCTGATATGTTTTCTGATCATTGGATGATTATTTTAATATTCGGAGTTGTTTTTACTATTATAATTGTATTTGGAATTGTAATCCTTATATACAGGCATTCTGGATAGAAATCTTTTACTATAGTTCCTGTATAAAGTCCTTATGCAAAGGAAGTTATGAAAGGAGAAGAAGAGATTCGAGTCCCCACTGAACGACCTCAATTGAATTCATTTGGGTATACGTAGTAATATTAGTGATTTTATTTTGATTATATTGTTTATTTTTAGTATAAGGTATTTACATTATAAAATAAGCTAATTAATTGAGTAAATAGTTAGTATATCATTTAATCAGGTATTTGTACATGCAACCCCAATATAAAAACTTACTTATAGAAATAAGAATATCCCCTGTCTAAGTTTTATAAAATCGAGGGATGTTATTTTCATTATAAGTAAATTTCAGACCATGTGGAGACTTATTATAAGGAAAATATACAATTTTGTTCTTTTAATTTATATTACTTGTTTTTGTTAATCATATTCATTTTAAATTTGCAATTGCACCTTTACTAATTAAATTTTATCAAGGTATGTTTCTTTTACAATATAAAAAGTTTCTATTTCTGGATTTGTGGTTATGTTTCATAATTTAAAAGCAAAGTTGCTGTATATTGAAATATACTATCCATATCATATGCTTTTACTGTAGCTAATTCCAAATAATAATGTAAAGATTCCTAGTTTTAACCCTCTAAATTAATTTACGACTCAAACGATGATCTTCTATGTATATTAAATTAATTAGATATATTTTTATGACAATTAATACTTCTATAAGGAATCGATATCTGCAATTTAATTAGTTTTGTTCTTAAAAATATCCTGGAAAATTCTGAGCATGATATTTACCCTTTACTCCTTCCATCAAAAGTTACCACCGAGTTATACGATAATACAATCATTAACTTAACACTTCTAGCAGAAGTCAGTAGACGTCCAATTAATGATATCCTTCTCAAATTTTTTAGAGTCTCCAAAGCCAGGACAGCAACAAAATGCCATCATTACCTCAGGATGTTAAGTGTAAGAGTTAGTAGCATTGTTACTCACACGGAAGATATCTGCACCTTAATCTTAAATCCACGATGTAGGCTGGATGTTTGGTTTTTGAATAGCACCAAATCAGCCTTAGGTAGTCTCTTCTGCCAAGGTCATGATTTCAACCCCGATAATAAGAGCATTTACTAAAGTACTTTTTTCCAGTATTTCTAATGATAACCAAGCCCTCTTATCCTTACGCTTTGTCAAGATGCACCTAAGCATCGTTAGCTTTAATCATGATGCGATTGATATCGAATGTGCTCATTTATTTTTATAGATTAATGTTAGTTATAAATACCTATAAAAATTGTAAATACTTACAATTAGATTAGCAAATGCATCAAATTAAGTGTTATATAATAGTTATTGCACCTATAATACCTATATAACTAATATGATCAGATTAAAAACTAATCATAAATATATTAATTAATTTTTTCATATCTCAAATTAGGCTTTACATTAATATGTGAAATGTTTAATGCTATAATTTATCAATTCTAACTCAAAGTTAGTTTAAAAGTCTATATAATTTTAGGAGATATAAGTTCATTTTTTATATGATATAGCTGCCGGGTTGATTGAGAGCTTATAAATGACGGAAATTATGAAATATGCTAAAAAAGCACTGCTAACCTATTTACCATGGTAACATCATAGGAAGAATATCCGAATGTTTCAACTCTAATAAGTAATGTTAGATTTAATTGAACTGTATAATTTACTTTTTACCTTCTAGTAAGAATCTTTAGGATGCTATTGGATTAAGCAGATACTATAAAAATGGGCTGCTGTAACTCAGACCTCATATATGATAAAGAAGTACAATCAAGTATTGTAAAATTAATACAATAGCGACCAACCTTCGAGATTCCTGAGCTTTAAAATGACTAAATGAATAGCTAATCAATTTAACCAGATTAAGAAAGTTAAAGTAGTATTGAAATCGACGTTTAGAGCTTAATTCATGCTATCCCTGGGAAAGCAGGTTAGTATTACAATTTAATTTCCCCTATCGGGTAGGGAGGATTCGGATCTGTATTGAAAGCTATTCATAAGCCAACTGAATCAATAAGAGCCTTAAAATTTGTTAGTAAAATGCTACTAAACCAAAAGCAAATAGAAAGAATATCGTCAGAATACAAACTTCTACGGAATCTTGATCATCCAAATATAATGAAAGTCTACGAAACAATTGAAAATGATTAGTACATTTGTCTTTGCTCCTAATACTTTCCTGGGATTACTTTAGACTAACTATAAAAAAATTAGGGGATAATAGATGAAAATTTTTCTGGAAAGATAATTTAGTAGGTATTACTAGCTATAAATTATTGTCATTTAAACTAATTAGTCCATAGGGATGTTAAATGTGAAAATATCATTTTTACAGATAGTAATAATAACTAATTAAAATTAATTGACTTCGGAAATTCGATAAAGATTGGGAGAAAAGCTCTTACGGATTAAACAGGAACTCCACTTTATATGGCCCCTGAGGTTATTAATAAATCATACAATGAAAAATGTGATATCTGGAGTATTGGAGTAATACTATACAAGATGATTTCTGGATAATTTCCATTTAAGGGTGATACATTGTCTCAAACATAGGAAATGATTTTAAACCAAGAGGCAGATTTCTCATAGATTATTTGGTAGAAAGTATCAAATCAATGCAAATAAATTATACAATTAATGTTAACAAAGAATTATCGTAAAAGACCTAGTGCACAAGAATTGCTATAATGTGAATGAATTTAATAAACTAATGAAAAAAGACGTGTTTTGACTTAAGCACATCACGATATAATGTCAAATGTAAAAGAAAACTTATCAAATAGTGATATAATCAAAGTTTCATGCTCTATTGCTTCATCTCATGGCATAGAGAATAATGAATATTAATAAGCAGTAGATGTATTTTAAATTCTTGATTAAGATGGAGATGGAGTAATATCTCACTAGGACTTATAAAGCTCTATTATTTAAAACTAGAATATGGATTATCTTTTCAGAAAGTTATATTAGAAAAGTGACAATTTATTAAATTTTTCGGAGTTTCTAAGGCTTGTATCTAACAAATAAGATCTACTATAAACCGAAAATTTAAAAATCGTGTTTAATATGCTTAATGTAGATGGATGTAATTATATATCTTTAAAAACTCTGTAACAAAAATTAGGTAAAAAGCAGGGCAAAAAAGTATGAGTTAAAGCATTTTCTAGTTAAACAACAAATCGAAGAATCTATTTTGAAGAGTTTGAAAGGCTAGTTAATAACTCTAATCATATTAGTTAAAATCAATAAAATGGAGGAATTTACTTTATGTAGTATCTGCAATGAATAATACGATGGGTAATACAGAGTACCTTTAATGCTGATTTGTGGCCATACTTTTTGTAAGTTATGCCTGGTTTAAATATTTGATAGAAATTAAGAACTTGTTTGTCCATTCGATAGAGAAAAAGATAATAGAGAAATCGATTCAATTGCAAAAAATATCTCATTTTTACAAATAGTTGAAAAAATCTAAAATGAAGAAAGGAAAAAGGTTGGTAATGCTTTAGCATTTAAACAATAAAATTTAGAAAACACTGAAAATATTAAATAGTAATTGGATTTATTACATGATTAATTTGATAATTACAAGTAGTAAACCTAGCAGAAGCTCGCACAAAATTTTGAAGCAATACTAAATTTTATCACAGAAAAACAACATGAAATAACATAAAACATTAATTCTACACATTCTGCAATACAATAAAAAATTGAAGAAGCATAGTAGTATACAATTAAGTATGAAAAAAGGACAAAGAAAGACATAGAATAACTAGAAAAGATTTAAAGTGAATAGGGAGACCAGGCTTAAATTCCAAACTCAGTAAAACTTGATGTCATAGACCCAAGTATTCTAGTACACATAGATCGCAATATCAAAAACCTTCCTATCAAATTTCTTTTTAACCCGATTGAGATACAAAACAGCATAAGTAGGCATATCAAATTCTTAGATGAGACGAACTCTAGGCAATCTCCATATAAATCTACGTTTATTCGCCATGTAAGAGTTAATAATGGAGATAGGTTTATATCAGGAGCAAGTTTTGTTAAAACATGGAGATTGAAAAACACTGGGGATTAAGCATGGCCTAATGACTGTTGATGTATATTTACCCATGGACAATTTGGAGGTGAGCCAGTAATAGTAGATTCAGCTTGGCCAGATGAAATTATTGATATTTCTGTTGTATGCATAGCACCTAATAACCATGGAACTTATTAGACTAATTGGAGGATGGTAGATCCCCAAGGAATAGTTTTTGGACCCATTTTAAACTGTGAAATTCAAGTTGTAAGGATTAATTAATTTATTTTATCAATTCAGAGAGTTATAAATATTCGCCCTTTGACCATAGGATTTTCTAACTTATAACTTCTTGTAGTTTTGCAGTCAATTATTTTATGTTGAATGTTATACTTAAATGCCTAGTTTAGTTTACCGATATTGGTTTTACTGTTTGATAGTCTTTAATGTATTATCATTAAGACTATTTACATTTGGTTTTATAGTATGATATAGACTTACTATTTATTGTCTATTCAAAATTTATTCGTTACTTAGGGAATTGAATTTAAAACTTTACCTGTTTTACTGATTTTTTAAGTTTTGGCATATTTATGATTGATTATTATCAATAGATTATTTTCCCCTCATATTTTGTTTATATGCTAGTCTTTTATTTAAATATAAATCATAATTATGTCTTCCCTTACTTGTAAGCTTCAAAGATTCACTCTTTTATATTTTTAAGGGATTATCTTTATTATAAATATTAGTCCTATCATTGTATTTTTACAAAGAGCAATCTTATTTCTTTAAGAGATGAAAATATGTTTTTTAGTTTGATATACTCCTCTAAATTTGCTTTTAATTACCTCTCAAAATTTAAGGTGCAACTAATGAATACCTAGCTTTCATTTTATTTATAAACTAGCTAATTATTTTGTCGAATACTAATTTAATTAACTAAAGATATTGAATAATCTCTTGTGTTATATTTTGAATATCTTGATGGCAATTGAAACTCTCAAGTAAATGCTATAAATCATCATATCTATATCTAAGCTCAGCAAGTTTATTATTAAAAGCCATTAACCTAATAACATATAAGTAAGGCCTAAGTTATTACGAATTTTCCTTTGCTTCCATTTATTCAATTAGAATATCTATCATTACTTTTAAATCGTTTGTATAAAAGAAAGAATTACGAGTATCTCTATTCTTAAAAATTTTGCATATAAATCTAAGGATAACTTTAGTTCTAATTTATCTGTTCAATAATTAAAGCATAATTTCAGATAGTCATTAACTATTTTAGTTTTATTTTATGTAGTATACAGTACTTAAAAAGTTATCATCACTAGAAATAGAAATTATTATTATTTACAGCGTCATACTTTACAATACATCATCTTTTTATATAACATTGAACAGCTAAATATACTTCTGCACTATTTGATCTTTATAACTATTTTCGAAATTTCTGTAGGTTATAATATTTCCTATTAGTAAAATTATTGGTTCAATCTATTCTTGGAATTGTTAATTAAGAAATCATTCAATGATTTAACTATAATTTAGTTGATCTAGAGTATTTTTATCCTCAACTATTTAAAAAATTCTATTAAAAAATCTAGTTACTATAATAATTGGTTAAATATTATCAGGATAAATCTTAACATTCTACATAAATTAGTGAAACAGATCAATAAGCTCATACTCCGCTTCCTTTCTTCCCTCTTATAAACTTTCTAGAACTTAAGTCATCCTACTGATATCTACAAGAGTAGCCATATATTACAATTACTATTTAATTTTGCTCATCTTGATTTGTATTTCTGTGATAAATTCCAGGGGATAATGGCTCTTATTAAGGGGGAGGTGAAGAGTTTCTTAATTAAATTTCTTCTTCCTCTTCCTCATTTTGCTGTCTATTACTACGAACAGGTGAAAATTACATATTATAAGGAGGGCTTATTGATCTTGGGTATTATTAAGACTAGCAGTTTTAAATATGCACTTGATAAACTCCTAAAAATATGTATTACCCACAACTTTCACATTGAAATTCTTCACCTGAGCATTGATGCTAATAAAACTCAATATTAGGGAAATATTGGCTACACACATTGCATTCATGCCAGTATTAGCATTACTCAAAATGAGCTTAAAGATTTCAATTAGGTATAGAATCCCCACATTAGCATCAAAGAAGGCCTTGACATTCTGCGTAATGATTCTATATTGCATTGTCGTTGATTTATTCATTACTAAGTAAATATTACCAATATAAGCACTGAATTGTATTCATTTTTAATAGCTTTAAATAGAACATGTAATAATTAAACTACCAATAACATTCACTAACGTTGTTTTCTTTAAGGAGAGTGCTGCCATCATCAGTGAATTTAAATAGACGCTTTACTGTTTCTTCTTTTAACTTTTTGAGTGATTTATTCTAATTTCTTTCGCTTAAAAGCTTGTCAACATATTCACCTATAGTTTACTTATACTCACTAAGTCTTTAGGGCTTGGTAATTTTATCTTCTTTTTAAAGCTCCATTGGCCTTATATAATTTGGATGGTTTATGTTTATATTCTAATTTAGTAACTTGTTCTTATTCTTCCAAAATTACTTTATTTCCTTATCAGTTAAATGCCTAACAACTGCTTATCTTTATTATATAACTCTTTCAGGTATGATCCTTTTAGGCTAGAATTAATTAATCTACGGTTATGTTTTAGCTAATTTCTTTTTTCTACTTGCTGGAAGCCACTCAAATTCACTATTATACATTGCTTGTTTGTACTCTTTATCCTTAATTCTTTTCAGCTATTTTTCCTTCTCTCTTTCTAATTTTTATTATTATTTGTATTAACGCTTATTAACCTCTTATCAGTCATACACCTCCTTTTTGAACTCTTACTCTATCTATTTCTACTTTTTGATATCTTTAATCTTTTATTATAAATTTGTTTTCTGAGATCTTCTGTTTTTAGGCATTTTTATTATCAAATTACTAAAGTAACTAAAATATATAAGCTCGTGGTAAGTGAAATACTGAAACTTGAAGTTGAGCTGCCTCCCATTCCATATGTAGTAAATTCAATTGAGTAAACTTCTTCCATTAATTAAGGGAAACCTTAGGCTGTATTTTTTGCAGTTATATAAACCTTATAATTTTTATCCTCCTATAATCCTGTATAACTATACTGCTAAGGAACAGGATCACCTTCTATTTGCTCAGTATGCAAACAAACAGTATTTCTACCAGACAATCCATTATATATTTACCATGAAATGGGTTATACTACATCACTATCAACTGCCTCAATTAAACATAAGTAGAAAACTCCTTAATCGTACAATACTAAATCTACTATTTTCAACTCTCCATTAACAGCAGAACCTAATCTAGGATAAAATTTAAACATTGGCAAATTAGTATAAAGTTCCTATCCAATTATCTCTTCATCTACGTATTCAGGATAACTAGCTTTTAGTGTTAATCTATTTTAGTTTAGATCTTCAACATAATCCATAGGGGTCTTATCCGAAGAGTCCTTTTAATCTTATAGAATCATTACTTCAAAGGTCATTTATAAAGACCTAGGAATTCCTGAGCTAGTAATATACCCTCCGCTTGTAGTTCCAGGTAAAACATTAGGAGGGGAGCCAAGTTTACCTGAGAAATCAGTTCTAATTTCTACACGAGATTGATCAATTCCTATAATATTAGCAATTACTAGAGTTAAGTTATCACCAAAAGACTCATTAACTGAGTCTAGATTGAATTTAAGGGAAAAAACTGCAGGCAGAGATAATTAACTAGTAGTCACTGGAAGTACAATTTGCTAAAGTGCTTGATTTCCTCCTAAGTCAACTGCTAAAAAGTGAAATTCGTATTAAGTTTATCCTAGTAGGCCTTATAAGGCTATATCATAACTTAATCTATTTGAGGATATACTAGTATATTCATATATGAATCCAAAAATCGGTTCATCTTGTACTTCTGTATTTTGTAATTCCTAGTTAATAAATTCCTCTATAGTAGGAGACGGAGTACCATACCGACTTAACATAAAATAAATTTTACTTGCCTCATTCATCACGATATTAATAGTAGCCTCTGTTTTTGCTAATTTAGTTACTTTATAATCAATCACATCAGGGGGAGTAGAATCTTTAGCTCCAACACTAAAGGGTTTCGTTACTTCAATAAAATTATAACTAGAAGAGTCAGGACCATCTTTATAAAATACAAGGTTTCCATCAATTCCTATATTATCCTCTGAAATTCGCAAAATAAACGTTTTTTCATAATCTCCATCCCAGAATTAAATCTAATCTAAATCCACAGTAGCTCCAGTCGGTACATTTCCAATTCTTCCTATAGTAATAAGCATGTAATTTTCTACAGGATGGCTCAATGTAATTTTTAACGGAAAAGATTCCCCGCCTTGAGGGATTATTCCAATATCTGCTATTGCAATAGTTTCATCCTTTTTATCATACAAAGTAAATTGTGATCTTCTAATAGGCGCAAAATAAGAGTATTCCCATGAATCTACTTCTAACAAAAACTGTATTGAGTAGTTTCCTAGAGTAGCATCGATATCACAAGCCACTCTAAACTCAGTATATGCTGATCCTTATTAAAATGGTATGATAGTTGGAACTATTCTGCATCCTTCTTCTATTATAGGAGTTATGAGGAAATCCTAAGGAACTGCTTTAGCAGTTTCAATTCTAATTTCAAATGTCATTGTCCCTACGTTCATTTCCCAGGTTAAATCCTCATTTACTATCAAAACTTCCCCTTCAGTTTTATATGTAAAGGAATCTACTCTATTAAGATTAGAATAAGTTTTAGAAGAAACTGATTTAGTGGAATCTTTAAAGAAACCGACGTCTATATACTAAGCTTGTCCTTCGAGATAAGGGTTCTCTATATTATTCAGCCAGAGATTGAAAATACTAGTTGCTGATGGGTTTTCTACAAAAGAGTTGACATAAACCAGCCCACTTTTATGTATAGTTTCATCGTTAACTCCCTTAGTAAAACTAGAATCCACCTTAAACTCATCTTCTACGTAATCTAGATTATACTGACTTGGGAAATTAATAATAATCATGTCTTCCAAGCTAGGATTGAGTGTAATTCCACTAAAAACCTCGAAATATACATTAACTCCAGTTCTTGAAGTTCTAGTAGATGTAGTTGTGCCTATATTGTAGTACATATAGAACGGATAAGACCCAAAACTGTAATCTGAGTTTACATACTCCTTATAATCTAAAATCTCAGTTCCACATTATGTATAAATAGTAAAAGTGAGTGTAGATGGACTCTAGTTAGGATTAAAAATAGGCACCATAGTAATAGTAAACCCTTTATCTTACTCAGCTTCCCATGGCAAAGTATTATACAATCTTACACTTCTTTCCTCCACATCACAATCTAGCACATTCTTCTTAGCATTAGAAAGCTCACTAGAAAAACACAATATCCTATTTTACAGCTTTCTAGGATACAACTCTGGAAAATCGACATAAATAGAGCAATTTGAGTCGAAGTCAGTAACTGGATACATAGTAAAGCTGTACTCAGAGCTCTACCCTCCATTTTAAACACTTAGCAGCATATCACTCACAATGAAATCATTAGGAATTCCAACCGTGGTAACCGTTCTATTGCTATTGTCTTACGGACTTTCATCAATGATTACTTACGAGTAGGTCACTTCTATAGTAACTACTCCTGAAGTGACTCCAGGCTCAAAATTCCTTACACCATGAATCACTAGGTTAATAGGCTCAGCCACGGAACTATACAGATGCTCTGAATCAGTGATAACAATTACACTATTAGATCCATAAGCAATGCACGAACTAATAGTACTAAAGCTTCCAGATGCCGAACATTTAGTGAATGTTAAATCAGGAAACTCAGTTATAGGAAAAGTAACTTTGATTCTAGTAAAAGGAGGGTAGGTTCTGGAGGGACTGAAGGAAATGGTATAATCTGCTATAGAAAGTCCATTTGAAGGATTAGCTGAGAAGCTGTGGTGTGTTAGTTAGCTGATTTCTTCCTTGGCTGTTATAAGAAATCCAGTCAGGTCGTATATAGAGTCTATGGTTAAATCATCAGGGTAGTAAGAAACTATGGCCAGGTCACCAGTAAGACCTTCGTCCGTGGGATTCAGCACATGTCTTACTTCTACTTATATTTCCACCCCTCCTGTATAGGCCGCGAAGTTTTCAATTACTACACTATTTACTTAAATAGAACAGGTTATGGGGGTTGAGTTGTCTATTTAAGTAAGACCTGTTATTATAACACATTCAACTGCAGGAGTTGTATTTAGCACATATTCACGTCTAGAGAAAGAAAGAATTATATAGCCATTTTCAGGAACATCAGTGCTTAGGGTGAAAATCCAGGTATATGTAGTGTTTATGTTACTGGCTTATAGATTATCAGCAAAAACTGAGACTGGGTCAATTTGGTTGTTTAGTATTAAGTCTTTGTCTTAATATGTAAAGTATTCGATTTCTTTGTCCTCTGATATACCAATTACATCAAATTATCTGGTTTATACTTGTTTGGGAGGATTTGTTAGCTGTCTTACTATAATTGTATACTCTATATGATCCTCCATTACTATTGCAGTATTGAATATAACAATTCATCCTGCATCAGGATAGGTATAACACTCTTGTAGGTAGAAATAATTGATGTAGCATATTATACTGGAGTGTTGTAAGGGAAAGTTATCGTGCATTTTTACTATAAGTTATCCGTTAGGCTGAATTGGAGCTTCAGGCCATAAAATAAATACTAATTCTGTTTATAATGCTACTACATTCGGAGAGAAGGTCATTTCATTAATTCCATCACCCTCAGGAAAAGGATTCTTACCATTTTTTCAGGGCAAGTAATAATCCAGATCATTGTAAAACTCTCTAGGTAATTTTACTTCTACTTAATTCATCAACTAGTACACTCTGCTTCTAATAGAATAAGTGTTAATAGTCACATAGGTGTCAATTTCAGGTGTATCTGGGTTAGCAATATCTGCAATATGAAGAGTTACTTGAACATTACTAAAAATAGGATTAAAATTGGTAATTCTTACAGTTGTATTATTCCCGACTCCAATACTAGGTGCAGTTAATAGCTTACATGTAATATTTTCCCCCTCAGCTTGTACCAAATTAGTTATGTTCTTACACGCCACAATATCCTCATCCCCAAGTCCAGTTCTTAGATCCACGGCCCATAACTCTTATAAATTAGTATTCATAGTAGGAAAAATAACATCAACAGTACCCCAGGAGTCCTTAGCTAGATGAGGCACTGTACCTTTAGCAACATCAATCTACGGTGTGAATACGACTCTATACAATGTTTTTTAATTAACATCATCACTTATTGGATCAACTGAGGCTGCCATGGTTGCTGGGCCTACATAAAGCTCGTATAGAAATGCGTTTACATCTCCAACACCATCGTTTAGGATAACTTCTATGTAATAGTATCCTGGAAGACTAGGCATCAGAATACCTCCTCCTAGATCACTCTCTAGCCTTAATCTATTATCATCTATTGTAGGCATTGTCCACGCTGTTCCTGTAGTGGTCACAGTCAGCTATCTAGTAACACCGTTATAAGCAGAGGGGACCAGTACCTCAGGGTATTGATTAAAAGCGAGGAAGTAGCTATTGGGCAAGGTGTTAAATACAAACTCAGAGTTAAAAAATCTAAATTTAAATATTGCCTAAGGAGATGTTAGCACTACTTAAGGCTTAAACATTATAGTAGGAGTTGATTCAGAATTAACTACTGGGACGTTGTCCCAAGTAATCTCAAATTTGTTAGGAGGTGGTATGTTTCTTACGCTTATATTAATCGCTACAGGAAGTACATCGATTAATTGAGTCATGGCTAGATCATAGTATGTTTATACAGTAAATGGGCCTTTTACTCCTGCAGTATTAGGATTTACGGCAAATATTTGTAAACTGAAGTTTCCTGCCTTGAAATAATCAAATTTTATAATAGTTATCGTATAGGCAACTGGATCAATAGTACACAGAATCTGATCATCCTCAGTAAAGCCTTAATTGCTTAAACCTGATAAAATATAGCATGGGGAAGTTTGCATTGCAAATACACCGGCTGGCCATTATATTTGGATAGTGCCACCTCTAGGAATATCATTACTTGTAGTTATATATATATTATAGTATTGTTTGTTTTCCAAAGCCACATATGGCAATGTAGGATCACAAGTTGTACTGGCATCATCAGGACAAATTTGCATTGTTAGTTAATTTACTGCCATGATTGGCCCAGGCACATTGTATTTGGAATCAAAAACATTATTAAGCTCAAAAGCCATGCTTATATAATCAAGTGTGCCTACAGAGCCTGATACCTTGGGTTAATTAACATTAGTAAAAGTTATCTGTATAAAACTGTTCAACGGCACTATTGAATCTACTCCGCTGAAAGTATATAAGTTATTACCATCATTATTGCAAACTAGATTAGGAAAGAATGTTGAAGAACACGCAGAATTACTCATGTCTAATGAAGCTGGGAAAGTCATATACATACGAGTGTTTACTTCATATTCAACTTTGTTGTACCATTCCACAAGGTAATCTCCAGTCATACCGGCAATGCAATTAGAAAGGCAGGTAAGGGTCATATCATCTATGGTTAAAGATTAATCAATGGTACCAATTTCCCCAAAGAAGTCGTTGTAGTCTAGTATATTGTCTCCTCTCACTGTTTCTAGTTTAAACATTCCACTTCCTCCAAAAAAGCCATGATAAGCATCATTTATAATCAGCTCGTGAATTACAGTTTATGAGTTAGACAGCTCCCCAACTGATATTTCAACAATTCTTGGCCCAGATATACTACAACTAAAACTTTGTCCATTTGCATCAGTCGCTTGACATGCAGGGGCTCCTACTATGCCTAAATCATCGGCATATGAACTATCAGGGAAAATGATTCTCAGAATAGTATCTGATGTAGTAGCTGTAGATAGAGTATAGTAAAACTTAATCCAACCATATGATCCACTATTGTTATATTGCAGCTTGATAGGTGTTTGAGTTCTAGAGAGTATAAGGCCAGCTAGGCCAGTATAAAGTCAAATCAGAAGTATCATTTTATTTAAAGAATAATTAATTTTACAATTTTACTAGCTATAATACTCTAAAACCTCAGTATGTGGAACTAATTTCTTAATATATTTGGGGTTAACTTAGTGCAGCTTAAGTTGCATAAGAATATCCATATCACCATAAAGAGTGATAGGCTAATGAAATTTCATATGAAGATTTGTATCTTTGCTGTTAACTTTAAAAAACACAGAGTTATCTTAAGCATCAGGAGTTCCAACTGCTATAAAGGGTAGGTTAAAGGCAGGTTAAAGTTATAATTTAACATTTCTTCCAACTAAAACTTTAACAGCGAGATATTTATCTATTGATTTTCTTAGATTTTGTGTTTTAAACTTCAAAGCTTTCTATTTCTACTAAATTTTATCTTTTAAATTGCTTACTTATCCTTAACTCCAATCATATTACCAAGAAATTGTTTTGCTATCTCTTTTCAAAACATCAGCAGCTAATAGCACATTTATAGCATCATAAACCCGCCTTCTCACATTTTTTTCTTCTTTAACTTTGTCTAATGATCCATCAGATACCAGTTTCTTTACTAAATAAGCTGCTGTTCCTTTGCATGAAATCGGCTGATTTTTGAGTAAGAAGTCCTTGATTAGAGATGTCATATACTTAAGCCCAGTTTACTAGTGTTTTATATCCTCTTAGTCACTTTCGAGATTTGAATTGATAGAACTGTTTTCCTTAGTACTTGCAGTAGAATAATTGTCAGAAGATAATCGCAAAATAGAGAACTTTGCATTCTCAGATTTCAAATATTTGCGAGGCTTTATGTTTACCCGTTTGGCTGTTTGTTCTTAATCACTTTAAGAATCGCAGGTAATCTAATCTGTATCTTGGTAGTACTACTCTCGTATATATTAAAGTACTTCTTTTCTGTTAATTTTTCGACTGAATTGCTATTGCTTTGAGTTAAACCCAAACTTTTTGTAGAGTTTTAGTAGAGATGCGCATTTTAAAAGAACCAAAGAATTGTCTAACAATGTCTGTTATGGGTCTTTACTGTATTCTATTAACTCTGCCAGTCTACTTGCATATAGTTAAGCATTTAATTTCATTTGCCGCCTTAGTTTTATTATAAGTTTAAATGGAGAATTTGATTTATCGACGGATAAGAAATTTGTATAAATTAGTAAAAAGCTAACAACATGCAACTGATTATATTTCCTTAGCATTCCAATTAAGCTGATCGGTACTTTAGCCTTTTGATACAAAAATTCTATTACTCCTTACAAAAGTCTCCAACCAACAACCCTTTAATTCTATAAAACCATTTCTGTGCATCGTTAATGCCTTTAGTAATAATAAGATGTCAAACAATCTAGAAATAAGAGAACGAGCAATACAAATTTCTCGTTAAGCCTGTGCAGAGGACCGGAATCAAAACTACGAAGAAGCCTATAACCTATACAAGCAAGCAATCTAATATTTCATGCATCTAAGAAAATGTAATTTTTACCTAGTTGAGAAAAACCCAAACTTAAAGCAAAACTACGAGCAAAAAGCAGATGAGTATATGACACGTGCCGAGGAAATCTAACAGTACCTCCAAGGCCAAAACAAGCGTGCAGTTATAACCAACGGCAGTGAAGAACGTAAAAGTAAATAAGCAAGTGGGGGTGGTGAAGATAACGAAGATAACAACTCAGAGCTTAAAAAGTCTCTGGAAAGTGCAATAGTCACTGAAAAGCCTAATGTAAGATGGGATGATGTCGCAGGGTTAGATATAGCAAAGCAGTCCTTACAGGAAGCAGTGATCCTGCCAACTCGCTTCCCTGAATTATTCTAAGGCAAAAGGACACCATGGAAAGGAATACTATTATACGGTCCTCCCGGTACAGGTAAATCTTATCTGGCCAAAGCATGTGCTACTGAGGCAGATGCGATGTTTTTCTCAGTTTCTTCAAGTGATTTAGTGTCTAAGTACATGGGAGAGTCTGAAAGATTAGTTCGTTCTTTGTTTGAAATGGCAAGGAGCTCCGCTCCTTCTATTATTTTTATAGACGAGGTAGACTCTTTATGTGGAAGTCGAAGTGATGGGGAAAATGATGCAACTAGAAGGATTAAAACTGAGTTTTTGGTGTAAATGTAAGGACTGGGGTCTGGGGATGCAAATGTGCTGGTTCTGGGAGCTACTAATATACCATGGGGGCTAGACTCTGCTATAAGGAGGAGATTTGAGCAAAGGATCTATATAGCCTTGCCGGATATAGAGGCAAGGTTGGGGATGTTTAAGATACATGTAGGGGATACTCCTAATGAGCTAACAGAGGATGATTACTACCAGTTTGCAGAGCATACTGAAGGGTTCTCTGGCTCTGATATAAATACAGTAGTTAAAAGTGCATTAATGGAACCGGTAAGGAGGTGTCATAAGTCACATTATTTCAAATAAATAACGGAATAGGGGAAATAATGGTATACTCCTTGTGCACCAAGTGATCCTCAAGCCATAAATATGAATATCATGCAAATTCCCCAGAATTCGTTAAAGCCTCCGGATATTTCTGCTGATGACTTCTTCAAAATCTTAGACACTGCTAAGCCTTCTGTGTCCTCTGAAGATTTAGTAAAACAAGAAGAGTTTACTACTGCTTTTGGTATGGAGGGGTGAGTTAGTAATTATAGCAATATGGTAGTTTTTTATATAAAAAGTCCGCGCCTGGGAGTCGAACCCAGCGATTTTTTCCTCCTTTGAAATGGAATATTCTCACCATTGAGATATGACGCGGAGCTAGCCTAACTATCAGCGAATCTATTAGAACTATGTAAAATTGTATGGGAAGATGTATTATTATTATAGCCTATCTATATAGATATTTCTTGGTCTTCTATAGCTTTGTGATGATTTATTTCTTTTTGAATACATTTCTCTACTTTTAGCTCTTCTTTGGTTTATGTTAGGGAAGCTTTTATCTATTTTTGCATTATCCTAAGACTGCCTTCTACCTTTTCGAAGGAATTCATAATTACCATTTCTGTAATCAGTCGGCATCGGTGTATCTGGTTTCTTACGCATTGATATTATTAAAGAGTTTAGTACTTAGGAGTCTAATTATGGACTGTTTCTCTTGTACTTATCAATGTCTTTTTATTATAGTGACAGTTTATTTGATTAGAAGTTGTAAAGCAGCGTTTCCATTATAAATTACAGAAAATCATCGTTATCTAACAAAGATATGTATTGCTCCTATTCTAACTATTAAGCAGCCATTTAAACATACTTGATTACTTATATTGTATCATCACTAAGAGTATTCTAGCAAATTTACATAACTCTAGTAGCCTTCAAACGAGTTTCTTAAGAAATTGCTACACAAATAGTAATAATTCCACTGATATTCTATGATATTTAAGGACTATACACAGAGTTTCCTTACTGTACTAATACTCTGTACTATTTAGCTGCTAAATCAATATACTGCAAAGCATTTTCCCTTCTATCCAACTAATACAATGCAACAAAGATCATTATATTATTCAGCAGTAATGAGTCAGTTCTTACAGGATACCCTGTATTTTAGTTAAGAGTAACTAAAGCTTATGCATCATACAAAAACTTAAGGGAGGTTTGGAAATCTTAAAATCTTGCAAAAAAGACAGCTAAAATATGATACACGCAGATTCTTCCAGGTCATAACTTATCTTTCAAACTTCCCTCTCTAAACAGTACTAAATCAGTTGCAGCTGCTTAGTTTAAAATCTAAAAGGCTAAGTAGTACAACTGATTCTAACAGAAGATGATAGATAAATGATTCGAAAAAGTAATAAACTATTTGAGTGTTTTAGTTATATCAGGGCTATTATACCCAAGCAAATACAGTATTCTTTTGGTTTTGTTGTACAAAGCCTGATGCTTTTGTAGCAAATCTCTGATAAGATTGAACTTTTACTTACGGTTATGTTTCATATGCAATTTTAGTATTATTATTTATTACTCCTGACAAAATCTCTACTTCTAACCATTGCAACTGCAAACGGTATATCTAATGCTTCCTCTAATGCCTGGCTGATCACTCCGAAAATAAACGGCTTGTCCAATACAACGCAGTTGTCACTCGGCTTTATCTACACATTGCCTATAGGATGCATTGCTCCGATTACCTACAATTTTCCAGTTTCAGTATACTAAACACCTCCATCAACCCAAACTTAGTGATAATCTTTAGTAAAAGCTGGTATCCAAATATCATTTTTCATTTACTCCATCTCACCTCCTTAGCTGATAACCTGCTTAGAGTACTCAAACTCATCCTCTACATCGTCGTTTATAGGAATGATGAAAACAGTGTATTTTATCTCATCAGTTGGCAGTATATACACAACTTAGCTTTAATTTGTTAACTTTTACACGTTTTCAGCTGAAATTCGTATATATTAGATATTGTTTACAAAATTGCAAGGTGCAAGTTTCCAGCTTACTCCTATACATGTAATAGCACAGGACGCTTATTCCTACTAAACTACCACGGGAAAATTTAAGCCGACAGTCTCAGCTGTTTTCTCTATTTCTTCCTTATTATGCATATCTGCTGTTCTGATTTCTCTAATTTCGAATCCACCTGGCAGTTTTTGAAGACTTTCGTTTATTTATCCTTAAACTTCCTTTTTGTTGAAGTTTCTAAGTGCTAAAATTCCAGCTATTTGACAAGAAGTAGTTATATTAGTATCAGCTGCTTCAGTTTCCCCGCATATGGTTAAATGCGAGAAATTGATAGTATCTCCAAAAAGAGCATCAGTATCTGGGTTTACACACTCTACCTCATTCGGCCTTCTTAGCCCGTATATCTATATTGATTTGCCTCCTCCAAGGTTAGTAAGAGTTTTCCATCTGAATCCTACTTTGTCTAAATTGCCTTTGATTTCTTAATCTAGTACAAATTTTCCATCTGAGTCTTGTTAAGGAATTAGTCCTACCTTTATTTCAGCACATGAGTATTAGTTTCATATATAATCCACTGCTGATTGTATCACAGTTCCTAGAGATTAAATGTTAGTAGATGATATATGAGTTATACTAATCCTTTTTTATATGGCCTTTTATAGCTCTAGATTCAGTACAAATAAGCCTGCTACATAGTTCTAACTTTTCACCCATAAGTAGCATGGAAATTTCTAAGTCTAACTTTTCTCAAGTGTCCATTGATAATCCCCTAAACTGATTTAAATTTTTTCAGGAACCTTGGAGAAATAGTCTTATAGCAATTGCTCAATATCACCTTCAACAGCCTCAATGCTTGTGTCTTGAATGGGCTTTTCTTGCAAAAATTTAAGGTTTCTAGAGGACTCACTGCTTCGCCTTAATTATAGCTGCTGTTCTTCTTATTACTATGATTTCACATCAGATGATAGAGCCCTAGTTCCCCTTTTCTCCATTTCAGCCTATCGTTTTCTTCCTCTTCCTACTGGAGCTTCTCTTTACATTGGCTTATGCATTGGCTCTTGATTGAAAGCAAACTCTTCTATTAGTACTCTTTCTGCAGCAGAAATTCTTTTAATTAAGTTGTTGGGGAAAGGAGCAGTGTACTACTCTTGTTTAACTTTAAGTGATGTATTGCCTGCACATTGCTTTAAAAATGGATCAGACTTCACAGAGAATGCGAATTGAGAGCTTATAGGACAATCTAGTAAAAATTTAGTATCATCCTTTATTTGTAGTAAGTAGTTAGGACAATTATAAGCAAAAGGAAGGCTTTTGAATCGTGGATTGTAAGGGTCGTATAGGGCCATCTGTTCCCTTCATGCCATTATTCCTTCTACTGTATTAACAGTTTATTCTCTATAAATATTAATCAGGTTTATGAATTGTCTTAGTTAAGTGTTGTTGTCAATCTATCTCACTTCCTCTGCAAATTCTTTTAACTGTTACAGGCTATTCTCACGTCCTATGATAGCTTAGATTGCGAACAAAATATTAGCCCGGGTTTTGTTCAATTCTTCAATTTCCTTTGCTATTGCAGATGCCTTTTGCCTTAGTTACAGGCTCTCCATTACCTGTAAGAAAATTTCTCTCAGTGTTTCTGGTATTTTGAATTAGTCCCATACAGTGTCAAGTCGTTCTTTAAGGCGGTTAATGATGGGCTATTGCATTATTCCCTGCTTCTTTTTACTCCTTCGATTATTGCCAGCCATCAGTCTTCCCGGGGATAATTCTCTTTAGTACTTTGTTGGTCGAATTCTTCCAGGGCCTATTACTACTTTTTTGCGCTTAGAAACCATCGCTTGATAATTGCCACCTAAATAAAACTTACAATGTCTATCCTGCAAAGGATTATACGAAGGAATGCTTTCTATTCAAAATCGATCATTCCATTCTCTTTTAGCTTGATTTTGCCTATATCTGGGAGGCTTCGATCCCATAATGCTTCGAGGAATATACTTATCTGTCATATTTTGTTTAAATTATATATGAGCTATAGAGGCAATAATAGGAATCGAAATAATAATTGGAGACAAAGGTAAAATTATCGATAAAATAGGCCGAATTACAATAGATAAAATCATGCCCCTTAAGTAAAACGGTAAGAAGTGGAAATGTAGTCCTAGAATGCTTAAGAGTTGATGTAAGAATTGTCATAAGCTAACTTAAATCTAGAGTAATTAGCTGAAATTAAGGATTATTTGCATAATATTGTCGAGTAAAAGCAATAACAATTTAATATATAAACTTTTAGAGTTTATGAATGCGAATTTTAAAGGAATTGTGTAATAAAGAACTGTTTTTACTATCATAATCTAAATCAGAGAAGAAGAGGCCCTGGATTTCATTATTAGCCATACCCTTGTCCTTTCTATTATGACGATGGGTAGTGAAATTTTGATAATGTATGTAAAAATCAAGATCAGTGTTAATTAGCACATAGCAAATCAGAAATTAAATATCATTAGGACTTATACAAGAAAGATTACTGCTAGGAATATTAATTAACTTTAAGATGCAGGAAACATACAATTTGTAATAAAATACATACTGATCCACCAAAAACAAGAGTGAATTTATTATCAAATATTTATGAGCTCCTGAATAATATGGAGGATTAAAAGGAAAAACTACATAACCTAGTATAAAAATATAAGGAGTAGGAGAATTTTTTATACTGTATTAGCTGCTAAAATAACCCATATCAAATATTAGTTCTTTAATGTAACCACTTGATTTGCTAATAATGCTTTGATAGATCATAAAATAAATGCTTATACTGCAAAAAGTCTATTACACGATTTTTTGAAATTACAAATTGATTAGTAATTAAGATTTTACCATATACTTACTTTCTTTCTCTATTAGTATACCTAACATCTTTTAAAATCCTTTACACTTTCTATCAATGTAAAATAACTCAAAATATATAAGCATTTTTATTATGGGGTGTCCTGGATCAAAAAATGCTTAAATTGCATAAAACGAAGCTTTATAGCGCTAGTTACAAGAATCAAAAAAGTAAAGGGATGAAACAAAAAATGAGCTAGAATAAGTTTTATAAGAATGAGCCAATCTTAGAGAGATAACATAGTAGCAAGAAAAGCCTAATTTTAATGATTTAGAAATCAAATTGGATTTCTACTAGTAAGAAATTGAGAGATTATAACAATAAATAGAGTAGGCAAATTCTAAAAATACAGAATTATTAGTAGAAATTAAAAAAGAGCAAGATTAAAAGATTTTGCTACAGCAGCAATTATAATAAATCGATATATCATTCACTAGTGATTAGATAATACTTTCATATAAAACACCACACTTAATTTTAAAATATATAAAAATGCTGATATTGCCTGATCTTTTAGTCATAAATCATATTATACCTTACTTAGACTGAGTTATTATACTTGAACCGTTGCAATTAAGACTTGTTAATAAAAGATGTAAAGACATAGTAGATAAATTTTACAGAAATCTGAAAGAAGATTATTCCATGCTTAATGATTCCACCTTTTTAACATAAACACGATAATGATTTTCATACTTAATGGAATTCTAAAATGATTATTACATATATGCTAGCCAAATTGGAGATATGCTAAGTAATATTGATAAGCCTAGTTTAGGGGACTTGTGTGACTATGTTTACTAAAGAGATGTTAAAAAGGTAGATAATCAAGTTCTTAATGCTCTTAATTTCTTAATGAAGTTTTGTTAATAAAAACCGCAAAAGATTAAAATAAATTGAAAGTAGTCAGTTACATGAAGAAGGAAAATGAAGTTAGAGAAATATAATAACTTTCTATAGGATTATTTTAGGTTTAAGAATAATATAGTATTGAATTGCTAATTATTCTACTGAAATCCAAGAAAACAATATTTCAAGCATAATGTAAATAAACATCTAAATTAGATTACTTAATCATTATAAGTACTTGATTTGTCTTTAAGAGTTATTGAGCTTATTTCAGAGTGAAGTACGGATTTGAAATATACAATAAAAAGATTTATGGAGATTATTGATGAAACAGCTGACTTAGAAGGGATTCTATCTACAAGACTTAATTATATTAAAACAATGTTTTCTTAAATATGATAAATGGAGATGTTATAATTCATTTTACTTGTAGAGAGTACTATAAAAAATGCGATTACTATATATTGATGGAGGGCGGATAAAAATCAAACTATTTAATATATAATGAAAATGCTTAATTAGTTTACTATCAGAAGATCCTTTCTACATGCCCCATCTTCCTATAACAAAACATTATCCTGACTTCCATCAAATTTGCATCCATATTTAATCAACAAACACCTATGCTAAACCTAGTTACCTAATTTATCACCTCTTAAACCCTGAAGCAGCAATGCTGTCAAACTCATTTAACTGCGGGAACCCTCTATAAGCCCTCCATTCCCCTTCTTCTAGCCTCTCCGCATCATCAACTCCCCCTCCAAAAACATACAAATCTTCATATAAACTGCATCCCACTGCCTTAGCTCTAGGTGTTCCTAAAAACCTTTCCGTATTAGTTAAATGATTAGTGCTTAAGTCAAACTCTAAAATCTAACTGCTAGGTTTTTCACCATCCGAGCCTCCAATTAGCCACAGCTTAGTAGGATCATCGGGAGATTCCAATACCAAAACTCCAACTAGTACTTATAAGCTTGGATCAATTTGCAACAACTCCCAAGTATTAGCATCAGTATTATACCTTTCAATAGTATTACACAATTAATTAACTCCTGAGTACCCTCCAAATACATATATAAAATTCCTGAAAGCTGCTATTGCAAAGTTAGAACGAGGCTGGGACATAGGTGCAATTAAGTGCCATTGACCATCTCTATATACCTCAGCTGAGTTTAGAAAAGTTTCGGGATTTGATTAGCCACCAACAGCATATATAATATCATTAATACGAGCCATTTGGTGAAGGTATCTTGCTTATTTTAAAGACGGCAGTTACTCTATATTCTGTTCTCTCTAAGTTGTAGTTTTGATTTCAACCTTATAGCACTCGTCCATAGCATTGAAATGGCTTCCGAGTCCTCCGGAAATATAAAAGAAATTTTAAGCTTTACCAAAATCAACTAGTGCCGTATATTTTGGAAAAATTGTAGTCTCTTGGTCATCTACCTGGGAGTAACTAGTTCATTGTTTATCATGGATACTAAAGCAATGCATTTACTTATTGAATAAAATGTTTAGATTTCCGTACACTCCCGAAAAGAACTCTGTATCGACCGGTACAACTGGGAATTCTCCAACGTAATTTGGCTGATCCTCAGGTTTAAAGTCTTAACTACCTGCTGAAAAGGAAAAGTTCTCGAATTTTTATTCCTCTTAAGCCATTTTATTAATTATTTACATCTTTTAGCACACATTCTAGCTACTTTTTAGAATGCTCCCATTACTTTATTTTAGCATCTCATAATTACATCTCATTTTAGAGGGACTAGGTGTTGCAGTTACTCATGTTTCTTATTTCTTCTTGGGTGTTAAATTTAGCGCGTTTAGCATCGGAGATTTGCCGGCTTAGGTCTTTATACTGAGATATATAGGACTAGGTTTGTATGTATCTTTCCGAGTCTATTGTATTGTTTAAGTAAGGCGGCTACTAACTTGTATCTGTGAGTTAATTTGAAAGATTCAAGTTATCTTGTTCTAGCTTGTTTATTGCCTGCAAGGCCCGGTTTACTTGTTATTACAGATTCTGGTTTTGTTGATAGATTTATTAGCAGTTTTGACAAGATTAATCGTCCTGCATTGCCATGTATACTTGTTGTTATAATTCAATTATATCGGTTTAGGATGCTTTGAGTTTATCGTATGCATCAAGAAGTTAATCTTTGTATTATTACTCTATTTTTTTCAAGCTTTAGATGTTTTTTTCGTATTCGTTTATAGATCTATTTAGTTTCGTATTTTCTTATGTTAGTTTTGCATTTTAGGTTTCTGCCTAGGCTAATGAATTTGCTAATTGTGTGTACTCATTTTCTAATTAAATGTCAAATTTTTACTACAATAATTACTAAGACACATTATTGAATTAAATTTCCTGAATACTAATTTTTTCCTTCTATTTGTCAATTTAAATTTACTTTTCATTAATACAATTTTGCAATTATTCAACTTATTACTGTTGATTGCTCTAATTTTATAATTAGTCTACTATTTCTTAATTTTCAATCTGTAATTTCAAAATCTGGTCACTCTTTGTTTTAAGTTAAAATTCAATTTCACTTTTATCCTTTTGTAACTCTTTTACTAATTTGCTGGCTTCTAAATTTTCCTCAATTAATTCATCAAATCTTTCCTACTATTATTCATTTTAACTCTTAATATAGTCTTATAAAGATTTAACTTCTTACTCAAGATTAAAGTTTTATTCCTCTTATATTCTAAGCCTCTTTTTAACAACATTTAATTCCAATATTTCTTAATTCAGACTAAACAACCTATTAGCCTATTCCCTCACCTTTTACCTTAAAAAAGTAATTTCATCCATTTTTTATGCTAAAATAATTTAATAATCAAGCAAGTCATATTATCATGAGAGGCGTTGAAGTCATAATTTGTTGCTGCAACACATTCTCTCAATAAATCTTCTGCAATGAACTCAATTCCAAAGCATTACAGCCTATCTCTAATAAATTAAGCTATTTACTCATTTTCTTTTGATTCAATAACCCCATCACAACATAAGAATAAGAATTAATCAACATTCTCATCAAAAAGTTGATGATTTTAGAAATCAGGTATAGAAACTAACTTTTGCTCGTGCATTAGTCTAGTTTTATCATTTTTTAAGTAATGATCTCCTATAGCCCTCGCCATATTAAGATAACCATCAATCCTTTCAAGCTCTATTACACCACCTGCATTCATAATCCTCTATCTTTCTGCTTGATCACTTAACTTATGATCATGGCTCAAAGGAACTTATCTATATCTATTGAAATAAAAGCATCTAGAATCTCCTACATTAGCTACAGATATGCATTTCAAAGGTTGATTATAAATAGCAATAACTGCAGTAGATCCAGATCCTTATTAGTCGTTTAAAATAACTGGATGATACCCTACATCCTGCTGTATTTTCTCTAGTTCTTACCTAACCTCAGGAGTAATTAAGCTTAAATCTACCTGTGCAATAGTATCGTAAAGTGCTTGTTGTATATTCTATAGAAATTATTCAGCAGATTAAGAGGGCTGCTAATATGAAGGATGCTATTTAAGGCAATTAAAGAAGTTCCTTTCAAGCCATTTCGAAACATCAGCACATCCATGTCCATCAAATATAGAAAATATAAAATTCCCAAATTATGGGTCGTAATCCATTATTCATGCATCTTCTTAAGTTTCTCTCCAACCCTGCATCTCTGCACACACTCCATAAACTCCGGACTAATCAAACTTAACAATCTCAACTTTCTCATTTGGTTAATATAGATTATTCCCCATTTTATTTATTAAATTCCTATAGACTTCCAAAAGATCCACTATCTGATTACCTTACAGGTTTTTCATTCAGATTTATTACTAGTACATCTTTTTCTTATAGTAGAGTTTGTTGTATGTTTTGTTAGTCTATTTAACTTGAAAAATTGCTCTGATTTTCGTTATTTTATTGAATTTTAAACTAAACTTCTCTATCTGTGTTTTTTACATGCCATCGAACACCATCTCCTATTGGATGACCTATTTAACCGTATACTGGGATTAATCATAAAGGCAAACTAGAGCCGAATACCTGTGCAAGGTTGTTAATAGTACCCAGATCGTAATCCGGTTAAGGCTAACCCGTTCTTTCTTACTCTAAGCTATCAATAGTTGTGCTATTCTTCAAAATTAACTTTATATGAAACTTGAAAAAACTCGTTAGGATAAGGCATAAAAGGCCTATCAGTGTAAAAACTAAAGTATACAGCAAATGGGTGTCTAGATTTGAAGGGTTTTGAGTGTTTCAGAGATAGTTAAAACTATCAAGCATCTAAGGTAGCATGCAAAATAGGGTAAAATATAGGGTTGACAGTGCATAGAATAGCAATTATACAAAGATCTTCCTGTTGCTAAATCCCACGCAATTATTAATCCAGGGACAATGATGGTCCATATTCAAAACACAACGATTACATACTGAACAGTGGTGACATCTCTCAGGTTTAAATACATGACAGATTAAACAGTATCTCTTACGCTTGAACTCTGGATCACCTAGGTAAAACCCCCAATAAGGAGGAACTTTTCCTGGATCTGAAGCTATTGCTGCCAAAAAACATCATATAAACAGCCCAAACAGTATATTAAAAACTGTGAAAACCATCAGATAAGATGTCTCTGTGCGTATATACGGATAATAAAGCTTGATGGCAAATGTATAGTAAATTAAAGAAATCACTGATATCAAAGCTAGAACAAAAAAGCTTCCCAAGAATTTCTTACTTATCATTTTTACTAAATTATAAAAGGAATGTAGATATTTCTTCTAAGTTTCTTGTATTCATCGAAGTTTTATAAATACCATTAATGTTGCTTGTAAGCCCTTGGGAATAAGTTACAGAATGTAAAAAATGCAAAAATATATGAAGGAATTGTATTGGTTGCAATAGAAAATCCTATTCATTCTATGTTTTCTCCGAAATAGTTTGGGCAAGTTATGTACTTGTATAGAAACCCGTATGGTATACCGTATTATCCTTTATTTTCACGTTTTACTTAAAATAGTATGTTATCACTTATAATGTTTATAGTTAAGCCAATTATCCATAAGCTTATTCCTACGAAAACATGTAGTTAGTATATATAGTCAGAAGAGTAAGTCTAATCATTGAAAATTCCTCTAGATTATATATAGCCATTACCAGTTGTAAAGAAAAACGCACAAATTCCTACAATTAAAGTTGATTTCTTATTAGGGTCCATTCTGAAAGGATATATCATAGATCTATACAAATAATGCGCCAAAAATAATGCACTAAATACAATGCAGTTTATGTCGTATTTAAAGTGAATATAGGCATAAGTGATAAATATTCAGAATGAGGGTAATTCTTAGATCATAAAAACAATATCACCTCTTAATAGCGGCCCAAACCCAAATCTTGTGAATTTTCCATAAGGAGCTGGTATAAAGAAAAGAGCAATAAAGGATCCAAGTCCTCAAAATATATAAAGGAATAATAATCCCTGATATAGATAGTCCTCTTACATTTTATTAAATTATGAAATTTAGTTATTACCATATTATTAATCTAACTTTTCTTAAGTTTAGCAGGTAATCTCAGTTCAGGAAGATCAGTAGCTCTTTTAGCAATTTTACTAATTAAATTTTTACTATACTTACTTCCTTTTTATTATTTAGCTTCATTTATCATTTTATTAATAGGTTATAATCGCTAAGTCAGATTTTAAACCATGCTATCAAGATTATCAATTCTCTAATTAGCTGTTTTTATTTCAGATAATACTTAAGTTAATTAGTTCTCTAAAAACTCATTATTATATTCCTAATTGTTGATTATAACTGATTTAGCTTATAAAGGCTTAGGAGGTGAAAATAAGTCTTAGCCTCATTACATCTGCTTAATCTCTTAAAAATTAGGCTTTTATTTAATCTATTCAATTGCTTCCTCTTTACTTTCCTTAATTTTTTCCATTCTTTTAATAGCAATTTTCCTAACATCCTTTGCATCATTAGGAAACTCGTCTAGAATCATTAAGAAGTTATTTTTCGATAGTATCAGAAACTCAGAATGTCCAATGATCTAAATTGTGTCTAATCTTGTGCATTCCACAACAATCTCAATCTCTCCTACATAAGAGCCCTTATAAAACGACTTGAAAGGAGTGTTTCCTACTTCAATAACAAGATCTATTCTTCCTTAAGTAATAAAATAGACCTCATCTGCATGATCATCTTCCTTATACAAGTACTCAGAATCCCCAAGTTTTAGAGGTCTTAAAAGAGGCATAGTGGCAACTAGAAATGCATTATCCCTTCCATTAAAAAACGCTAATTCCTGTGCAATTCCATCATACATAGAACACGCCACATCATATCTAAGAGCTTTAGATAAATCATTAAACAAAGAATGCTTATCCGTCCATACTGTTCCTAGTTTTATAGTATTGTATTTAATGGCATCTCTTATTCTGTTCCTGCACTATGTCGAAATTCCAGTTTAATCCGCAAATTCTTACACAGCTGCTAATTTTGATTTTAAGATTGTATCTCTAGAATCAATTACACCTAGCATGGAACTTAATGACCCAATTGTAAAGGAATAGAATCCAACTCCTAGAATCATTCATATAATAGCCATCATCATTTCTAGGTCTGTTGTAGCTAAAATATCACCATAACCTACAGTTGTTACAGTTGTAAAGGCTCAGTACATAGCTGCCAAGTACTATCTGCTTTCATCTTCATCTATGTATCCTCCTTTTACAACCCATGAATCAGGCACAAATCCCTCTAATTTTGCTACAAAAAACCAAATACAGGCCACAATATGCACACAGACTCCTACTGTAATTGCAAATTTGAGCATTTTGAAAAAATGCACATTTATCTTCAAATTATCTTACACTTTTTCAAGTAAATTACACTCCTTATAATACTTGAAGATTTTAGCCATTCTAGCTATTCTTAAAAGTTTGTAAAGTCTTGGTAATCGTATTAGTCTTACTAACGTGTTATAACGGCTGCTTGAAGAAGACTGATCTCCTTCCCCGAGGGATTGTTCTATTAGACTAAATGGAATACAAGCTATTAAATCTAAGATAAACCATCCTGATAGATATCCTATCGCTATCTTTCTAGGGTTTAATACTTCATCACCTTCATCGTTAGTATAGGTGCTTAGGAAGTTTATTGTAATATCTAAGAAGAAGAGACTGTCAATCATTAGCTCTAGAATAGTTCATGCATTGAAATATACAGGCTCAGTAAAGGCTAATCTGTAGGGCATTATGGTAGCTGTGTAAAATAATAGTAAAGTTATTATAACATTTCACAGTAATTTAAAACTGCTGTTATATCTTATTTGATATCATTAAGGAGTGAATATAACTTCATTTTCTTCATCTACTAATAAAGGGTTGTTTTCTCCCTCTATTTGATCCTCCTCAAGATTGTCCAGGTCATTTTCGAATCCATATACCAGTAATTCCTCGTTTAAATTTCTAATTGCTTTACGAATTTTTATACTAAAAATTGCCCGTTTCCATACAAAATAGTATTTGTACTTTCCTTATTTTGGGTTATCATCTAAGTTTCCTAATTAATTACTTTAATCTTATTTATCTGCCAAATTTTCATCACTAAACTAAGTGCTAAGTAAGGGTTGTTCAGCTTTACTCATATTTAAATAATAATTATGTACTTATAATGTATAAATAGAACGTTAGTAATGAAAAGTTTTAATCTATTTTATAAGCAAACTAAATTTGTCCTTGTATAATACTGCTTAATCTTCTAACATCATTGCTTAACTGACTATTTACCTTATATATTGCCTTGCAGAACTCTTACATATCTATATTCCCATCTCCATTAATATCAATTTCATCCATCAATTCTTGTATAAACTCATCATCATAATTTTATCCCCCTAAAAGTTACTTTAACTCCTCAAAATCAATAACCCCGTTTCCATCAATGTCCATATCTCTGAAAGCAGCCTGCAGTTTCCTTCTTGATAAAGCTTAATTCCAGTTTATAGCAGCAGTTATAAACTCTGAATAATCAATGAACCCATTACCATCAGCATCACATTCTTCAAATATTCTGTCTAATTCACTTTAACTTCCCATACAGAAACTGTTAATTCCTACTCTTAGTTCATCTGGTGATAATTTCCCATCTCCATTTGCATCTAATTGTCTAAAAATCTCAGTTAAATACTCTATTTCCTTTTCTGATGTTAATTAAGTAGCAATGTATGAAAGGGCAGCATGTCTAAATTTCGTATATGCTCTAAATTCATAAATACTTTTACACAAGGTTCCCATGAGAGGTTTATCAGGTATTGTATCATTTGCTCTGGATTAGATCCATTCATGCTAAAACGCTTCTCCTGCTGAAATTCTCATTTTAGGGTCCTTTTTAAGCATTTTTGATATCAAATCTTAGGCTTCTTCTGAGATTTAGCTTCAATCTGATTCTTTAAACTTCAATTTTTAGTGTAAAATTCTATTAATGATTTCTGCGTCTTCTTTTGCGTTGAAAGGAGGATAACCACATAGTAGAACATATAAAATTACTCCACAGCTCCAAACATCGCATTTTTCATCATGAGTTCCTTAGATTACTTCAGGAGCCATATAGTATGGTGTACCATATTTGCCCACAAGATCATCTTCTTGTATTACGGCCGATACACCAAAGTCTATTATTTTCAGCTGGGAATTTTAGTACTCATTTTAGAACAATATGTTATCAGGCTTTAAATCTCTATGAACTATTCGATTTGAATGGCAACATTAAACAGCTGATAGAATTTAATACATATATTTAGCAGCTTAATTCTCACTCAAATACTTCTATTTTACTACACGGTCAAATAGTTCACCTCCCGTGCAAAGTTCAGTTACTATATGAAAGTATCTGAAGTCTTAGAAGACTTTGATCACTGAGATAATATTAGGATGGTCTAGCTCAGATAAGAGATCAACTTCCTACAGCAAAGTTTTTTCACTTTTATGCTTAACATAAGATTTTAATATAGATTTAATTGCACGTTAAATCCCAGTGTTTTTATGGAGACCTTTTCTTACTGATCCAAAAGCACCTGAACCTAATTATTCACAAATTTCATAATTATCTCTTAATTTACCTGTGCTAATACAAACAAAATGCTTTCTATTGAATCTAAAAGGGTTTGATTAATTCAATGGTCTTTCATTCTAGGATGTATCAGCTTAATCTTTCACGTTAGATTCCTAATTGCATTATTTAAAGTCACTTTAACAACAGCCCATTTTATTATAATTATTGGCTAAATATAATGGAATATTAAGCAGTAGTTCTAGATTGTGATGGAGTTCTTTGAAATGGAATGGAAGTAATTTCAGGTGGGCCTGAGACTGTTTAAGGTTTAATTGATAAGGGAATTTAAGTTTTTTATTTAACTAATGTTTCTACAAAGTCAAGAAGAGGGATTCTAGAAAAACTTACATAATTAGGATATCCTGCTTAACTCGAGAATGTTTACTGTCCAAGTAGTTATATTGGGAAATACTTTAAAAAGAACTATCCTGATATAAGGAAATTACTTTGCTTTGGGGGGTAAGAGTTCAATAATGAGATAGAGGAGTCAGGGTTTGCAATTATAGATGTTAATTAATTAGAGTTCCCGATCCCATAATCATAATTTTAGATTTTATAAGTAGATGAGGAAATTTAAGGAATTGTAATTGGAATGGATTTTTAAGTAAACTACTAAAAGTTGCTGTATGCATAAATATGCATGTAAAAGGGAGCAGTGATTGTTTCAGCCAATAGAGACTTGCATATTAACACAAACAAACATCATTATCCAGCTACAGGATCCTTTGCTGTGTTTTTAGAGACAGCTTATGGGTAATAAGTACTTAATTTGGGAAAACCTAACATTTTTAGCTTGCAAACTATCATAAGTGAAAATTAGTTAGAAGATTCTAAAATTTTAGTAGTTGGAGATAGATTAGAGTATGATATAAAATAAGCATAAGACCTATAAATCGATTCTTTATTTGTAACATCCGGAGTCCAAGAAGAGAGAGATATTGAGAGAACAGGAATCCAGCCAACTTACAAGTCTACATCTTTATATGAGTTTTTTAATAGTTAAAATGGAAATATCTTACATTGATTATGAATGTGCTTTTGAATTATGTAGTTAAATATTTGAATTATTAGTACTTAATAAGGAAAATAAGAACTCTATATAAATGCTCGATTATATTCCTGAAAAGTCTAGAAATAATGAGTACAATTAAAACCATCATAACTTAGCTCATTAAGTTGCAGAGTAATATAGTAAGTACCTAGATCTAGTACAATAATTACCGTTAAGTATATAGAAACTAGTTATTGAAATAGAATAAAGTAATTTTTATTTAGTGGATGATATATTATTCATCACTTAATACCAAAATCCTGAATTATTTATTTAGTATATCAAATAGAATTATTCTATAGTAGAAGATATAGGAATTTTTGTACCGGAATCAAAAAGAAGAATATTAAAACAAAAGTGTGACCTAGATATAAAGAGTTTGGAAGAATTTATAGAACAGGTTGAATAATTTTTATATTTTTGTGTATTTTGAATACCTTTTAATAAGTTATATATACTAATATAGTCAATTTATTCTGTATTAAATAACTGGGATTTTATATATGTATTAATTGACTCTATGTTTTGCTATATTAGATGCCTGGAATAATCCTTTATTAGCTTATTCACCAATGTATTAACTTATTTTAACCGCATATGCATAATATCTTCTAAATTCTAATTAATAGAATTATTCTACAATAAGCAAGCTCTAAACTTTTACATTTTGTATCGAATATTATAATTGCTTCGAAGTCTTTTAATTTATTTAGGCTAAATTGGTTATATCATTATTCCATTATCTATTAATTTGTTAACAGCTGTCTCTAATAGTGAAATTTGATATTACTACAGAAATACTTTGGTTTGTATTCTTACTTTCTAAAATATGCTTTTAATTAAATTGTCTCCTTATGCTAGAAATTCACCTTATATATACTCTTCGATTAATTACATTTCTTTACTATTAACTATTGCGTAGTTCGAACAGTTCTATTAAGCGTTTTAAAGCAAGCTAGTAATTCACTCATCTTGAGACTTTTATATAGCCGATTTTCCTTACTGTTTATGATTTACCCTGTCTAATATTTAAATGTTTGCTTATTTTTAGATTAGAAGTCTAATTATCTAAGTATTTCTCATATAAACAGCTGCAAATAAGGGAGTCCATCCATGTATATCAGTTTGATTAATATCAGCTCCATTCTTTATAAGGAATTTTGCTATTCTTAACTAATTATACCAGCAGGCAATAAAAAGAGGCGATTACCCTGCATTATTAGAACAATTTATTTCAGCATTATTGTTAATTAAAATTGCACAGATTTAAAAGTTTCCTTATTTAACAGCTAGACTCAAGGCTGAATATCCTTACTAATTACAATTTACAATATTTGTGTAATTTAGCTGGTATAAAAACTGTCTAACTCGCATAATATCCCCTTTTTCTACCGCAATCATTAGCTAGCAATATTCTTTTTATTCCATAGTTATTTTATATAATAGAAGTCTTTATTAAGTATTTTTTTTCAGTATGAAACCTTTTATAATTTCAGGCTTATTTTGTTGATAAATAATATGGCTCTACTAGACGCTTTCTTCAGGTTCTTTGGGAAGTTTAGTTCCCGGCATCCTTTCATTGTACTTCTCGGATGCTTCATATTCACAGGTCTTTGCTGTATTGGTTTTGTGTGGATGAACGTCTAAACTAATCCTTAAAAGCTTTGGGTTAATCCTGATAGTCGTTCAAATAAGGAGTAAAACTATTTTGAGGATAAGTTTGGGAAATTTTATAGGGTGAATTAGGCTATATTCACAGCTCGGCATGACACTGACTCAACAGATGTATTT
>CAKKTI010000143.1:3677-14452 GCA_920105805.1 Condylostoma magnum
CAAAGGGTGATTGACCAGCTAGCTAGTATATCAATTTAGTACATTTTCTAGTTAGAAATGCACCAAAGTCCCCATGACCGTTTATAATTCCTAGTAATACAAAATTACTCCCTTTACCAAATACAAAATCACTATTAACTTCTTGTTGAATCATAGGCAATATACTGCCTTATACTCTTCAATCCAAATCTACAAAATAATCATAAAATTTCCTTATCTAATCATTAATATTGATAACTTACCCATTAGCACCCATAAACTAACAATTGTAAGCCAGGGTATTAGGAGCTGGCATAAAATGTACAGTTTCCCTTTGCCTACTATTACAACAGCCCATTTTACTAATAAATTACAGATTTGTTATTAATTGGCCTAAGCTTCACATATTTCTTATTTCGGGGACTGTGAATATAACTCATTTAGTTTATATTCTCAGGCTGGGGTGTTATTGATTAAGGATACTCCTCAACAGGTTTCAAAGGTCGAAATTTTGAAGCTCTACTGGCTTTTTATAGGCTTGGTAAAGGCTTGTATACATTAGGCAGCTTTTTGTAGTTTTTATGAGAAAAATCAGGGAAGTATTAAAGCTTAGATTTCTAAGATTTATTAGGCATCGGAAATAAATCATGCTTGACTTCTGGTAAAACAGAATAGTATACTTAGTTTTTATTTGAAATTAAGATTGGTATATCATGAGAGTCCTGATTTTTCAAATTGTCTTAAGGAATTTCACGCTCCGTAAAGCTGTTGTTAAGGCTATTTGCACTTCTTTAGTGATTTGTTGAGAATACAGCTTTAAGTTATCTATTTATCATAGGTCGTCGTTTTAGGTAAGATTGTAGTGGAAGCTTTTACTGGGTTTTAAAGGATTATATACTTTGGTTCGGAGGAACTTATAAAGAACTTGTATTGCCTTTTCTAGACATTTTGATATAAAAATCTTTAAAAGTTTTGGGAGGATTGGAATTTATACAAATTATGAGAATATCTAGTAGTGTATAATAGGAAAAAATGAATTGTAGTTTATATTATAATTTGTAGTGTTAATCAAATGATGTTTTACATTATTCTTATATTTTTATGTGTTCTAAAAGAACTTAAAAAAGCATATTTAAAGTAAAGTTTATCACAACACAAACATTATACAATTTTGTGAATAACTTTTACTATACAATATCCTCCTCTTCCATTAAAGAATTGTTACCATCTTGCAGTTAAGACACTTCTTCATAGTCTTAAAATGATTCATTTTAAAATGATACAGATATATCAGATTGACCAGCTTAACTATTCTATCTTGAGCAATCTCTCTTACAAAGGCAACAATAATGATTGCGTTCAAACCAGACATCGATGCATGGCTAGTGATAAATATGATTACAACCCAATACTCGCACTTAATCCGCTTAATTGAATTTATCAAGACAAATAATACAAACGTCTATTTAAGGGCTATCAACTTCTTTATAAATTTATATAGGAAATTGAGTTACATCTGCCTAAAACTCATTACTTTAATCATCATGAACTTATTATCTTCTACGACGCTGCTAAAACTTATACTTTATTACTGCTAGAATGACTCAAAGAACAATGATAAAAGTTGTTAATCCTAATAAAAGTCATAGCATTATATTATCCAGCTCATTTTAAGTATTTTGCTTGCATTCAATCCTAATAGAAGAATTTATAGCTTTTAATTCCTAATGAAGCAGTAAAAATATTCAGTTTGAATCCTTTGGCTTGAATCTAACTATTATATTGTAGGAGCCACTGGAGTTCCTGGCAACGAACTTATACTGATAGTAGTTAGGAATATCATAAGACCCAACTTCGTGTATTTGACCAATTAAGGAAAACAGTTCTAATTATTAATCAAATTCACATTCAACTTCTTCATCATTTTCTGGTTAAAGGAAAAACACTTTGTAATATGCTTCGTTGAATTGATTAATGTATACGTTGTTTATATATATTTCATGTAATCTTATACTGCAATCATTCCCTGTATGTTATTCATAGCATTTGCATACATTGTATTAGCAAATTCCATTGTTATTACAATCGTTGATACAATCATCACTAAAGGAGTATAATTACCTTACCTAAAGCTAATATTCTATCTATTCCCCAGAGGTTTTAATTCCTATGTTGAAAGAAGTTAACAATGGATAATACTACTTAGTTACAATCAAAAAGTGCTATGACTTATTAAGAATTCATGAATTGTAATCTACTAAGTCAACATTATGATTAGATATATCACTACTTTCCCCTAATGCTCTATTAATATTTCCCATTAGCATTATCTCATAATCCCCTGAAATGTTTACTATAACAAAAATAGCTTAAACTACTTCATGGACTTATATATTAAACTCCATTATACTCTATGATTAAACCACTTCTTGAGTTTCTATTTTATCATAGCCAAAAACTATTCAAGGAAGTATAAATTAAATCATTTTTATAAATGGGTTGTGCAATTTGCAATTCCAAAATATAAAATGTAGTTGATGATGATGCTTAATTAAGTCACAGTCAAAAGCCCGCATTAAAACAAACAAATACTTATTCAAAGCGATAAACTGGCAATTCGAATATATCAATAGCACGATTCTCTTAAAATCAAACTAATTAAAATGCCAATGATTAATCAAAATAGTTAAAAAGAGAAGAATTGAAATATTACTTACAAACCTTTGAGGATTAGATTAGCACTGAAATAAAAGGATTGTTCTAATAGGTTATATAAGGCGATGAGTAATATATTGACACTATAAAAATAGTATATAGAAATCTTTAAGGTGAACGCTTTAACCATCTTTGTAAAGTATTAAGCTTTATTCAGCATAATCTGATCATTTTAAGACTGCGTGGATGCTAAATAGGATGTGAAGGAATTAAGCTATTAAAAAGACCTTTGAAGAAGATGAAAAATTTGGAAGTTTTAGATTTGGAAAACAATTAAATAGGAAATATAGGTACTAGGAATCTATGTGATGCAATGTATCAATTAAGCTCATTATAAATACTATGTCTTACTAGAAACAAAATATCAAGGCAAGGAATCTAGTATCTGGCTAAAAAGATAGGAGAATTAAAGGAATTAAGAGAGTTTTATCTTGACCGCAATAAGTTTGATTTAGATTCCTTTAACTTGATTTGCAAGGCCCTGATAAAACTTGATAATATTGAAATTTTAAGTTTTGCTAATTGTGATATAAGCTAAGAATATATAATGGTGTTTGAGAGCAATTTACTTTAAATGAGGAATTTGAAAAGAGTTAATTTTAAGGACAATGGAATAACAATTGAGTTCATAGAGCGTTATATTAAGATATTCCCTAACATAGAGATTTATGTTTAATTAATTATTACTAAAAATTTCCATCCCCATGCTTCGGACAACAATTTGTACTAAATCCTTTATTACTAAGTCTATTACAAATTTCACATTTCTTATTTTTCTTTTACTTTTAGAATGGTTTTTACTACTTCATTTATTCAATTATCTTTTTCAGAGATTCGTTTTCTTATTACAAATTATGAATGATATTAAGTAGTTAACTATAACTTGGCTTACTTTCTAAATCTTTAGGTTATATCTTATCTTAACTAGAAGCCTTTAGTAATTGACTATCTTTGTATTAAGAGTTAACGCTTTTTTATCTAGTAAGTCTTTATCTTATTCCTTGAGATGATCTTACAGTCAGCCGTCTTTATTATCTTGGAGATTACAAATTATCTGTTCTTTTAGAAGTGCATCTCCTTTTACCTTATTTTGATGACTAACTATCAAGCAAATTCATAGATTTTATATTTTTATTTTTACTCTACTTTCTTCTTTTACCACTTCTTTGTATCATCTTAATAAAAATGCTTTATTTACTATAACTAACATATTTACTAATCAATATCAGCAAATAGAATATTGAATGATTGTTTATTCCAGTTTTGATTAGCTTCAGGATCATGATAAGCTCCAGGTCCTGGTATGTTGTTGACTTTACTCTTAAACCTTTTCGACTTTGCTATAAAAAAGTTTTTTTATTGGATTTTGCTGCTTAAAATGCTAACATTTCCAGTATAGCTAATAGGTTTGCCAGATTTCTGCGACTGAGGAAACCTGTCCTATTACGAGTTGAATCCTACTTTCTTGCAATCTTTTGGATTAATCTGGACTAGAATAGGTTTGTTCTGTAAAGCTGGCTGGCTTTTTTGCTGTCCAATGTCTCTTTTGATTTCATAAGTTCCTGGGGCTGGGTTTTTATTAGATTTTATGTGTTTTTCTATAAACCGTTTGGATTTGCTAGTAAACATATAGGCCTCCTTAGGCGATTACTCTGACTTTTCATGTTAATAAGTTCCAGGGTCAGGGCAACTTTGATTCTTGCTTTGATTAAACCTTTAGGAGGTAGTTCCAAACACGCCTTTTCTACCCCAGACCTTACTTTATAAGCTGTCAATCATTTATTACTTATAATAATGCCCAGGCCCAGGTATAATGCTTTGGTTTTGTGAAAACCTTAAATCAGTTGTAGCAAAGGGAGCTTTAGACTAGCTTTACTTATTTGAAGACTCTTGCTAATAATACTACCCTGGCCCTAGATTACCGTACTGATTCCTTTTCCTTACAAATCTTTGCTATTTACTCCCGAAAAACTGCATTTCTTAAGGTACTTCCTACTACTTAAATGCAGATTGCTACAATGGGTTATAATAATACCCAGGGCCTTAGTCCTAAGCATTACTCTCACAATCTGTGCTTTTTTACGAGTTAAACCCCTGCTTACCTCCTCTATTACTGGTGCTCTAAAAGCATGAACTTTACTTAAACTTATAAGCCGGTGCTAGCTTTAAAGAAGTATCATAATAGCACCCGGGTCCAAGGGATTCAGAAGTGCTACTCTTAACCATAACATTCCTCCCAGCCTTAGATTTATGTCATGGTACTCCTCTCTTACTTTGTTATTACAACTTGATATTGTAGTATCCTGGACCCAGATGCTCGTTTTGCTTTCCAGTGCACGTTGCATCTGGGTTTTATTGCATTACTAGTTCTCCAGTTGGCTGTTCTTCGTATCCGTATGATTATTGCACTGTTGGGATTGAAGGAGCGGAGGGTAGACGGAGGAAATTTGCAGTTTTTGCTTCCGGGTTTAGTACATTTCCTTTAACTTTTTACCAGTGGTTTGGATACTCGTAGAATCCTGGTCCTGGGTATTATTAAGGCTTTTTATCGTTTTAAAATCTTTCTCCATTTGAATCAAATGGAACTCTTACTTAAGAGCCTGTTATTTCTGCACTTATTGATCGGATGTTGGTGGCATTTGGTGTTGGGGTTAAATAGCTGCCTGGGCCTGGGTTGTCTTAGGCTTTTGGGCTAACTTGACGAGGTTGTGTTGAACTAAAGGCGGCGTTGGATTGCTTTTAATTGTATTAGTGAGGTTTGTGGTAAGTGCCTGGACCTATTTTAGAGTCGCCTGATATTTGTGTTAAAACTCTTTAGGATTTTGTTACAAAAGCCATTATTAAAAATCTCGAAAAGGTTTTAGTTATGGGAAATAAGTGTTTTTAGTATATTGTATGAAATTGGTTGGAAGTGTACTGAGCCAGCTTATAAATATATGTTTTCTTCGAAGTACTAGCTTAAATATTACCAAATATATCAATAATATTAAACCATTTAATTAAAACTATTGCCCCTCTATTTACTAGATAAGCATTTCTCTTTTATCATAAAAACTAACTAAATTTATATAAACCCAATGCTATATTTTCTTAATTTAGCATAAATATACTATTTCTATGCATCTTTAATCAACTTTCCCTTATACATTACCTTAAAACATTAAATTTACAAATGTCAACTTGCCAAGAATCTTACTCAGAAAGTGAAAACTCTGATTTGGAAGTATAAGACGAAGGAAACACTCATCACTTAAATATTAGTAATAAGCCTATAGTTTTTGAAGCAGATGAGTAACCACCTTTTACTATAGATAGTATGTTTAGAGGATCAGAATAAAATTATTCAAACTCATCCTCAGATTTTGAGATGAATAATAGCCCTAGTAATAGCTAGGAGAATTTATATATTTCTACATCTCCAAAAATTCCTAATCTATCAAAAAGTCAGAAACTAGATGATACTATGTAAGAATGATAAAAGACTTAATTGATTGACTAAAAGAATCCAATTGACGAAATTACTATCTAAGAAGAACTTGAAACATAAGTAGACCCAAACTTAGAGTAAACAATTTAAAAAGTCTAGATGAATACTTAAGGCACCTGACTATCTTTAATAACATGCATTCTATTTCTAATTCTTTCTATTTACTTTTACAATGTAGAGCATATAGGCATGATGAATCTTTATTTCAACGATTTATTTCTAAGCAATGACTGAGCTTATTTAGATCAAAATGCTGAATAAATTAACAGCTTTGATGAATTAGATGAATATATAGAGTCTAAAGCTATATCTGGAGTTCTAGGAAATAATAATAAAAGGTCTTTAAACTATTGTATAGGCATTAGATTCACAGTAAGGCATTATAAGCTAATAAAAAACCAAAGGGAGGATTACAATAAAATAATACCCTACGTAATATAAGACCCTAATATGAATTCTGGCAAATACAGTGATGGAGAGTTTAAAGAAGACAAGTATGTAGTAGAATACGATTCAAATTTCGGATTTGATGAACTTGGAGGCTATTAACTACTTTTACTTCCTAATGAATCAAGCAAAATGTAAATCTACAAGTGAAGATAAGCAAAATATTTACTGCTTAATGAGTAAACATCGTCAGTTTCTATTGAATATCTATTTCATAATGAAAGCTATATGACAACAGCCTATTACAGCTAAATGTTTGAAATTGGTCCTACAGGCAAGTTTTAATTTTCGTATTAAACAATAGGATTTTTCCCGGAATAGTATGAAGAGCAGACTGAAAGTATATTCGCCGTCCTTATAATAATAATCTTCCTTTTTCTCTTATTCATAGCAGGCGAGGTGAAAACAATACTTAACATATACAGAGTTGTCAAAAAGTTTGTGAATGAAAGACAATGAAATATGGAATGATATGAATATCTAGATCTTATATCCGGGTTTCTGGTATTCATATTCATAATACAATATTTCAATATGGTTGACAACGCACTTAGCTTTGAATTACCAATTGAAGATTAAGACCAATTCTAGGAAATAGTAAATGGTGCTATTAGTTTTAGATATATTATTGTTACTGTGTCTGTAGCTTTGATGCTTCTTACATTCAAGATAATAAGAATCCTTTAGCACTAATTCCCTGCTTTGGGACTGCTTGTAGAGACTATAATGATTTCAAGGAACGAGATCTTTTATTTCATTTTGCTATGTGTATTTATACAGCTTGTCTTTGGATTTGCTGGTTTTCTAGTTTTTGGGGCTCAGTTTGAAGACTACAGCTCTCTTGATAAATAAATGCTTAATTTAACTACGTGAATCTTTGGTAATTTAAGACTAGAAGTAGAGTTGAATTAAAATGCTTATTTTGGAGTCTATGTGACCTTTTACGTTGTTATTTCTATTTTTATCCTTTGGAATATGTTTAAAGCTATTACAATTGCAAATTTATCTTTAATAAGGTAAAATGATGATATGTATTTAGAAGCTCATACTAAAATTTAGTAGTAAAAGGCAAAAAAGATATAAGATGCTTGGATGAATTTAATCTGCTGCAGAATTTCTAATAGTAGATCTTAAAGCTATGCAATCGAATATCTTAATCTAAAAGAAAAGTAGAGAAAAGAGCCTTATGATAGTTAAATTGCCAATAAGCTTAAAGAAATAAAGTAACATTTATTTGCAGAAACTTATTATACCTATAAAACGATTTTAAAACATAACATAGGCTAAATTACAAGTCTAAGATAATCAAGATTAATTACAAGAGAGTAGTATACATAGGAAGTATAGCAAAAAATTTAAAAGATTAAATGAAAACAGTAAAAGTAAGCTGAAAGGGATGAAAAAAGAGATAATGATATTGATTATAAATATTATAAACTACTCAATTTTATAGGGTATATTTTCTTCATTATTTTTTATGTAGCTATGATACTAATGATGCTAAAACCTAATGAAATATATAACTCGTCTTAACTAATAAGGCATCAAGTTACATAATAGAATTTTAAAGTATTAGGAACTAATTATGATTATGATGATATAGTGAATCTGATTTAATTAAATACTTTCCTAAATAGCACTTTTATGGATATTTTAAGCTAAAATAGCTAGTAATGGGAATATCCTTAAGATCCATTTGGAAGAATAACGTTTAGGTTAGCTGATTGGCAGACTAATGAGCGTTAAAGTACTATGGATGCAATAAGAGTTTATAGATAATCTGAAGATTTCGAAAGAGAAATTGAGGGAGAGGATTTTATCGGTTAAAAGTCGTAAAGAAACTATAAATATGTCTCTGGAGGAAATAATAAATCATTTAAATAACTAGGAGGATATGTTACCCATATTGATACTGATAATGCTGAGTAAGTTGTTTAGGATATACTAAATGATAAAATAATTGATGAGGACTTAGTATCTTTTACTATTGAACAAGTTTTTTACTTTTATAATTATAATCACTTCCTTTATACGATTATTGATGTAATTTAAAGTCCTAATTAAAAGATAAGCATAAAGTTTTATGAATAAGGAATAATAATAGAGTATGACTTAATAGATAGTATATTTTTATATATGTTTTTAGGTGTTTTCATAGCTTTTACTCTCATTTAAACTTATTAAGAGAGTAGGCTTTGAAAACAATACTGGAATAAAGTATACAGCGACTATAAGGATTAAATGTATAAAAATAAGGCATTGGAAATTGTTTGAAGATAGATAAATAATTAAGAATAATAGCATAAATGCTTTTGATTGATTTAATTGGTGAATTGAATATGAAAATGTATCAAAAGAGCATTTAATATACTCATTTTGATATTCTAAACTCACTTTAAGTATTTAGTAAACTCATTATATAGGATAATATCATTTTCCTCTATTTGCACTTAATATTTTCTCATAGTTCTTATTTTCAGCATTCATTTTAACTCATTTAAATCTGAGTACAAATTACCTTAGTAAAATAACAATAGAATAGGAGAAATAGCAGACTATGATAACTTAATGTAACTATTTAAAACAACATCAGTTATACTAACAATTATAATTTTCGTAAGAACAATATAATTCATTTAATTTGCCTAAGGTTACACTCTATTCCACAAAGTGATATTAAGAGCTAGAATATAAATCATATTCCTTATAGCAAATTCTTTTATTATAATTACCTCATACTCATTAATGGGGTGCTATTTACTTGGCCACAGTTGATCTTATTTCATGACCTTTTCTAGGTCTTTATTTACCTTATATTCCATTTCCATAGGTAGATTTGATGTAGAGAAAGTGCAAATAGCATCTCCGCATTTTGGGATTATTTTCCTAATAGTTTTCTTGATTAATTTCAAGATATTCATATACAATATTTTCACAGCGATTATTTATGAATACTACAAAACTATAAGAAGAGCTTAACCAAATAAAGTTCTAGGAATATTTGCTACTATCAATCAAATTATAAGAGCCAAACTAGATAAGGTAATTGTTGAAATGGAAGAATAAAACTAATAACCTGATGTATAATAAAATACAGGAGAAGAAATAGAAAATAATAAAGGATTCTTTGTTAGATCTGTAGACATAGAAGTGAATTCTCCTAATATGTATTTAAGGGAATTAGAAGTATAATTACAAGTTGAAAGTTATGGTACTGTGAAGCTACCTTAAACTAATGAATTATATGATGAGTTAAATGCATGGGCAATACCAATAAAAGTAGATATTCCAGATTCCATACAAGATATATATGAACTTTGATGCAAAGTATAGCAAAATGAATAAATAGGAATATGAAGATAATTAGATAAAAAGCACAATAAAGCAACTGATCTGTAATTATAATTATGAAGTAGTATTAGATTCAAATCTTAGTTTAATCTATGAACATAAACTCCTCATTTTACAAGTCTTGAAAGAGCTAAAATTTGGTAGGAATTGCCGTTTCATAGTAATACTATGATGAAATAACATAAACGCTTTCAGTAGCTAGAAGAATAGAATCAGCTTTGAAATTCGTATGATTAGTAAAATAAGTCAAAGTTTATATAAAAGATCTGTAAAAGGTTATTAGGATATGAGGAAAGAGATAAGTAAGATTTGTATCGGTTTGTAAAGAGAGCAAATCTAAAAAATGATTTAAAGCTGTAATTGCTACTATCGCTTACAAATTAAGAAAGGCTGGAAATGATGTTAAATATTACTAATGATAGTCAGTTTGAAATTTTAGTATTGATAGTTTAAACGTTATAATAAAACAGTCTGTTTTAATTAAGATAATCTGATAGAATACTAGAATAAGTGTTGGAACATGGCATGAATGAGAAATTAAGTGCATTAGCAATTTGGTAGGCTGAGTACTAAAACTTAAAAAATTTAAAGCAGATTGAATGAGAAGACAGTAATTTAGACTATAAATTGATGAATTATTTCGAATACTTGTAAGAAGAAATCTAAACTTATGAAGACTGTATAGAAGCTATTTACCATGGATTTAGTTAGATATTATCTATTAGAATCTTTTCTTAAAACTTGTTTTGGCTCTAGAATATACAGGATGTTATGTATAAAGTAATATTTTCGATAC
>CAKKTI010000143.1:15882-45747 GCA_920105805.1 Condylostoma magnum
TATTCCGAATTGAGTGTAACACTAGGATCAAACAGCTCTTTTCTCAAAGTAATTGTCTCATTTAAATGGTTCAGTGAATTTTAGACTGCACCATCTGCACTTCCACCGTACATTCCTCCAATCTTATACCCTCTTTATCAGATTTCATCCCTTAGCCATTCCACTTTACTTGTTAACTCTGATTTAGACAACCATCTCCTGTGCATAAGTAGAATAGAAGCCGTTAAAGCAGTAGGAGTAATAGCAGCGTTATTCTGTATGTCAAGTGCTACTCTGTATCCGAGATTTCTAGTAATGGTCTCTCGATCATTTATATTAGAAGTTGGGTCCAAATTACTATGTTAATTTACAAAATCTTTAAAACTTATAAAATTTGAGAAATTCACATGAATTTTACCAAAATTCATTCTTAGCATTTTTAAAGAGTTAAAAATTCTAGTTAAGCTTTCTTTTACTTTTTCCTCACCTAAAAGTTCAAAGGGAAAAGTTTCTCCTTCTAAAACTCTGTCGTAACTGATTGAAATAGGAATTATGCTCATATTGTTGATCTAGCCATCGAAGTATGCATCAGTGCACATTTTCAGCATTCCGAGTTTGGGATTAAGAGTAAGACCTGATCTACTACGAGTTCCTTCTATGAAGAATTCTACCATTTGATTATCTTTTAGCAAGGCTTGTACGTATTCTGTTAAAATAGCAGTGTAAAGTCTATCATCATAGATTCTTCTGCGGATAAAGAAGGCTCCGGACATCCTTAGAACATGATTTACTAGAAATATATTAAGGAAATCCTCTCCTGCTGCTATAAAAGGAGTTTATTAGTTAATGGCAAATAGTACATATGAAATGATAATAAAATCAATATAACTTCTGTGGGATGGTAGCAGTAGTATAGGCCCATCAGACTTTTATATAGACTCAATCATCTAAGCCAGTGCTTGTCTATCTATAACAACTTAATCATAAGCAGATCTCCACACCTTTCTCATAAACCAGGCAAATGCTTTAATTACAGGCAGTTTGAAATTACTAGCTAATTTATCAAATATTTGCCTAGACGCCTGGTTTAGATCATCAATAGTCTTCTCATAATTTTTTCCTTACTGCTATGCATTTTAGGCTAGTTATTGAATTATCTTCTAAACATTTGAAGAGCCTGTTACAATTGACTTTAACTCTTAAAACGATCTCATTTTAATAGCCTTTCCATGCCTATAAGCCCACATTGTATCTTAGAAGTAAAAAGAATTAGGGGACTCTTGCAGTAAATTATACCCTATCAAATCAGGCCTTTCTACATTATCACCAAGCACATATCTCTATAATCCCCATGAAAACAATTAAAGATACTCCCTCCAGTCTATTTTAGTTACATCCAAGGGAAAAACTTCTGATTCCTACTTGCTCATCTTCCTCATTAAATCTAAGCTTACTCTATTAGCATATATCCATTCAAAACGAGTGAAATGGGAAAAGGACATAGCAATGTTCTCCTCTCTTTACAACATCTTCTTTAAACTTGAAGCCATTTTAATTCTCCCAGTATTCATTGTCAATTTAGCGAACCCGTGATACAACTAAGCCGGTAATTTCCTAGTAACAAACAGCATTGCCTTGAAAGCCCTGTAATTTTTAAACATTCTAAACTTCGGAGTTGCCACTTTTCTACTAGGAGGATTATTTTTTAAGTAGCCCAGTACCACCTCTCTACAGAATTTCCAAGTGACGGGATTTCTATCCGAAGTACCGACATGCATTACATTAGGTGTTCGGCAATTAGCAAAGTAACATCCGGATAGAATAATAGCGTTTACTACATAGTCAACTGGTATTTAATCCCCTATGTTCTCCTAATCTCCATATGCAACTGTTAGAAGACCTAGGCCTATAGTCATGTAAAAGGCCCCTGCAGCTGATACCGAATCTACCCATCCCTTCATAGGATCATTTAAACTAGCACCGATAATAGTAGGCCGTACAATATTCAAAGGCACGTGTTACTTCAGTTTTAGCATCAAATGCTCTGTTAAAAATTTAGTGAAGGTATATGTATTAGGGTAGTTTCCCAGTATCTAAGGAGTCAGTGCCTCTATGTCTTATTACGGTATATTCAATAACTCCTTCAGTATAATCTCAGGATCTCTGGAAATAGGGTAAACTTTTTCCTCTATCCAACCTAATTTATCACAGTTTACATATGCTGTTGATACTTATACAAAATTTTCAATGTTACCACAGTGTTTACTCAGTTCTAGCATTCGTAGGGACCCTAAAGTGTTTATCTGTAAAGCTTCGTTTAGTTTTTGGTTAAAATCAACACTCGCTGCACAGTTAAAAATTACTTGTAAGTTCTGAGTTATCTCGGCAAAGTCTTCAGGAGAAAGAGACAGTTGATCTTTAAGCAAATCTCCAGCCACTGGTTTAACTTTTTGGGATATAAAGTTGTTGAAATCAGGAATTTTCTCGCGAAGACGATTAAAGCATTTAGAGTCAATTACATCACGCTCAAATCTCTCATCAACTGAAGAGCCCTTTTTAGGACGGACTAAAACATAGATTTTGCTTACTTAAGGACACTCGTAAAGCATCTTTTCAAGAAGAACCTTACCGACAAATCCTGTGCATCCTGTTATTAAAAGAGTTTTGTCCCTGTAGAACTCTCCAATCATTTTATATTAGAAAATTGGGGATTTATTTAAATGTAATGAACTAAGAGAAGCTAATTTAGGTTATGATTGGTTAGAATAAAGGTAATAGGTTTAGTTTATAGCTTTGGTAGATATTTTATTTTTGTGGAATTATGAGTATCATAGAGAATTTTCTACTACTTAGAAATATATACAGCTTTATTTACGCTTGAACTATTGTCTAACTTATGGTTTAATTTATTGCAATCCTAATAGATAGTCAACTTAAATACTAACTTATCATTTCTTATAGCTTTATCATAAAACTGCAAAACTAGATTAAAAAATGCAAATCTAAATAATATACAAATCACCAGTTGCCTTGCATCTCATCGAGCTTGATTTAAATGTTTAACAGATCTCTGAGTAATTACTACACCTAGATCTCAGCACTCATTCGCTTCATTCTCTCAGAAAGGCTTAGAGTAATATGGTGTACAAAACTAACAAGACAATAATCATTTTCTACGATAACATAAACTCCATTCATATAATTATTATTTCTTGATGAACTTCTTAAAGGAGAATTTTCCCCTGTTTAAATTTCCGATGAAACTAAATAAAACATATTTTCAGTTTTTCTCATTTTGTTAGCCATGAAGCCTTCTTATAGAATACAGTTTTTATCTTTATCAGTATTTACTTTTATAACATAAGTGTTGTTATCTATTTCCTAGTATAATTCAGATTTAACAACTTAAGGATCCCAAAGATACCTAAGATCTAGTTCAGTGAAAAAGCTGTAAAGCAGGTCAAATGGTTGCATACATTTCCAAATTGTTTTAGTAACATACCCATTAAAAGTGTTTTTAAAGTATATTTGAGCAACTTTTGTATTTTTAACTAATTTAAAGCCAGTCTCATTGCAGTCGATTATTTCGGTAAACTCATCAAAGATCTAATCAATATGCTAAACCACTTATTCTCTGTTAAAGCTAACAGTTGAACTTGAATTTATGTATTTGATGGCTTGGCCCTATTCGTATTATCCTATATCTACATTATTGCAAGAATTACAACAAAGGAAACTTTTGTATGCTTTTAATTTTCCTATACCCATATTTTATGGCATTAACTCAATTGTCAGCTTATATACTGTAATAAATTTTTGAGTACTTATAGCAGAAGGATGTGTATTTTTACAGCTTAGCTAGCAAGTAAACCTAACTTCAGCTATAATAATTTATACAGATTTTACCAAAGAGTTTGAAATAATTAAGCTAAACTAATACAAGTGCAAATGAAGGAGTATTTTGATTTAATATACAAGAGATTTAGTTTCCTATACCTCTTTACTGTACAAATCTTCTGAATTTTAGGAATAAGACTTATTCATTATAGTAATTACTCCTCTAATATGATTGATAAGCGTATACAGGAAATCGAATTAATTACTATAGATAATAAACTCTTTTATTTAACTCAGATTACTCTATATTGTTTAAGGATATTAAGGGGTAATACTAAATTATATCAAGAAACAGTGTAAAAATACAATGAGAAGAGTATGAGCTAGTGTTAAAGTTTAATGAAAACTTGATATTCTTTTAGACAACTTTCACTAATAATAAAAGATTTACATTATGAGGACATATTAAAGCAGATTTTAATGTTATTGAAGATCTAAGAAGAGATTAATATCCTACTTCATACTTATTACTGGAAAATGTTCGTGATAATAAATATATTAATTTTACTTAGTAAGGATAGAATGATCAAATATACTTTAGTAAAGTGTAATTTGATATAAAATCACTTACAATTCAATGTCTAAATGGTAGGTTTAATTCTAGTAATGAAGAATCATTATATGGGGTAGCGATCTTAAATGATGGTAACACATGATCTATGGCAAATATAAATATACAAAACTATTGTTTTAGTATTAAAAGTAAATTCTAGCCATTTAATACTACGGCTACAGGAGAAACTGAGTATGGGTCTAATAGATAAGAAATAAGTATAAAAGCATATGGGAATAAGGGAGGAATAGGACCAGCTGGATTCGATCCTTCTTTTGTTACTGAAGATTCTTATTTGAAGCAGTGGATAATTAATCCTATTTCAATTGAGTTATAACCCTTCAAATAAAGCAACTACAAAGCCTCAAAGTTTGGAAGACATTACAATGTTATTTAGAATTAGGTAAAAATTGATATTTTAATCTATACTTTGAGAATATCTCATTTACTGTAATAAAATTTATAGAATTACTTTATAAGTACAAAATGATGTGTTTAGATTTTAAATTCCGAAATCTTTAATCAATTTCACAAGCATTAAAATATTTCTTTAAACTTATAATTCGTAAAATAGCAATACTGTATTATTTTAATTAAAGAAGTCATCATATACTTTGCATTAGTGATTAAAATATGTCTATAATAAATATGCAAGCATTAGAAAATAGAATTTCTCAAAATAATAGTAATTAGTGCCATATTATAATATGACAATAGACAATGGATAATAACAATTTCTAATCGACAAACACTTATAAATAAAATAAACATCACTTGCATTATGATTAATTAGCTGCTAAAACTTCCCAATAAGCTCAGTAACAAATTAAAACTTAAAACTTTATCAAACAGGCACTTTCATCTAATATATAAGAACTAGACAATTAAAATGATCAAAATTGTTAAACATGTGATGACTTTTTTGAATAATTCTGAGCACATATAAATATACACAAATAGTAGAAATAATTTATTTGTGATATATGTGGCAAATAATTAAAATCTGCGTCTACTTTAAAAGTCCATAAACTTAATCATAACCCTAATAAAGCTTTTAAATGCTAAATGTGTCCTAAGTCCTTCCTAAACAGAAGTCTACTATAAAAACATATGTTTGTTCATACTAATGAAAGACCATATCAATGCGAATTATGCAAAAAGGAATTTAAGTGTTAATGATCATTTAAGACGCACTCTTTATAACATAGTGATAAAAAGAGATTTCAATGCTAATTCTGTTAAAGAAGGTTTTTATTTAAATCAACTTTAAAGGATCATGAAAGCAGACATTTGGATGAAAGACCATTTTAATGCAATGCTTGCTAAAAGTCATTTAAAACACATAATTAATTGTAGATTCATTAGAAAACGCATACAAATGAAAAGAGATTTGAATGCAATATATGTAAGCACACTTTTAAATTATAATCATATTTACGATACCACTTGAAAATGCATTAGACTGAGAAATTATATAAATGTGAAATTTGCAAAAAAGGATTCAAAACTTAGTATTAAATGCTGAAGCATAAGACAATTCATATGGAGTAAAGAATATTTAAGTGTAATATTTGCAATAAGGTTTTTATACGGTAGGAAACATATGAAAAACATCTAGAAATTCATTAATAAAATTAAATTGAATAAAAAAGTTCAGATAGTGGAAGAAAATAATTAGATATTAAGAACTAGTAATTTTATCTTTGTTATTTTAATTGTTTTAAAGGTAAAAGGTAAATTTGGTAATATGTTTAATATAATAGCAGGTAGTTACGTAATTAATACTTAAGTCAAGTATCCACATCAAGCTTCTATATCAAACTTAACATAACTCACGTTTGGCATTATTAGCATCCTCAACACTGGAGGCAAGCCGAACTTGGGCACTCCCCCTGAAAATGTCTTATAGAGTCTGTGCAATAATAGGAATAAATAAGTTTATAACAAGTCTTATTATTTTTAGTAATTCATTTAATATGTAAAAAGCTTTTATTATAATAGCAGTTTTTCTTAGTATTTTGGCTACTATTCTCAATGCAGTTTATAAAGATCAAGTGATTTCAACAGGAAATGAATTTACAATTTGATTATAAGAAAGTAGAGATTATATATAAGATGAATTTTTTAAGATAATTAGCTAAGCAGCTCTTGTTATAATTCCAATGATTATTATTATAGCTACAGCTGAATTTTCAATTAACAAGGGAATTAAGCTCTTAATACTTGCATGCTAAGCAGCTTATATAATGGGAGTACTTAAGATGGTTTATGCTCGTCCACGGCCTTATTGGGATGATGAAAAAGTAGATGCAGTTGAATGTAGTAAAGAATTTGGAAATCCTTCAGGCCACGCATTGATTACCCTTTCAGTTTATGGATATTTTATGTTCTATATACTAAAAAATAAGGTTAAGAGTAATTTAATCAAAATTATTGTATTTGTTCCAGCTGTAATTTTAGTAGGATATGATAGAGTGTATTTAGGAGCACATTATATATGATAAGTTTTACTCGGATAGGCATATGGATCTACTTTTTTACTATTTGCAATACAATTTTCTAATAGAATTGGAAGATAGATGAATAATATGACTTAGAATGGTAATTTAATAGTTACTCTTCATGCTATTTTCTGTATTGGAGAGTTAGGAATTGCTGCATTGATTTACAGTTTCAGACTTGATGATTGGGAAGACAAGTGAACTACTAATATTGAAACTAAATGCGATTTTGATTATGATTTCGATTAAGCTATGTAAGGTTGTTTTGAAGCTTGTTTTATTATATTACTTTAATTTGGAGCTATTTTAGCAAGAAAATTTGTAGCTTAAGACAGAAGAATATTACTTGTAATGAAAGAAAAGAGTATTAAGATTTACTTTATTAAATATACGTTGATTATTATAGCTGCAGCTATATATCTTGGAATCTATCTATTGGCTTAATCTTTATTAGATTTTGAATACTTGATCATAGTTATAAGCACAGCTCATTTTATTTTTGGATTCATTTTGATTTGGGTAATTCCCAAAATGATGTTTAGCTGTATTTAATAATTGGAGAAAAAATAAGTAAATCCTCAACTTCCATCAGAATCCTTCAACTAAAAAACTAGTTAGATTTATTACATTTAATTTTGTAAATTAATAACATTAAATTAACTTAATATACAAAATGAATTAAAATATGTATTCTAACAATGAAGCTTTAAGAAAACGGGCTATATTGAGATAATATTAATTAATTGATTTTACCACTTAATAACACCTCTATTATGATTAGAATTAACTTAGTATCCTTAATATAATGTTCATGCTTATATAGAACTTTAAATTGAGTCATTGTACTTTAAAATGGTGATATAGTAAATAATTTAAGTGGAAAAAAGTTTAAACTTAGTATATAATTGTTAATTTTAAGCATATAAATTAATGCTAAATAAGAGGCTTTAAAGACCATACTTAATTAATTAAATTTTTAAAACAACTATTTCAAATATTAAGATAGGTTGGAGAGCGGCTGTGACTTCCCCTTAGTACTTTTTTAGCAGCTCTTGGACTAGAACTAAAGACTCTTGATTTATGTGAAGTAGCAGGTCTACTAGATTTATATTCTTACTAGTTAGGAACATTTAAAAGGCTACCATATAGCTTTTAACTCCTCATCCCTTATAAATTCAACTTTTTATTAAGCCCTGATTTTCTCTTGCAATTAACTTTTAATTAACTAACAGGCCTAACATAGCTTGGATCTTATAAAAACTCATTATAATCATATTCCAAAGTACTTCCTAAACTAAGATTTAATCCTCCCAAGAAGAGCATAGCTCACATGATATTTTTTCACTTATCCTGATCTTATATTAGCTAAAACTACTGCATATAATTAAGTGGAATTTTACCTAATACCTCTCTCGTTATCCACGGGTGATGAAGAGCTTAAGTTGCAGTATACCTTAAAGTAGGCTTGGGATGAGCTAATTTAGTAAAGAAGTCAATAGCCATTTTTGACATTGTATCTGGAAAACTGTATTCGATACTACCACTGTTAATCTTTTAAAAATATCCAGAGTCAGTTTCATTTACATATAGTGGATGCCTTCCTGTTAATAATTTATACTAAATTAGCCCACAGCTTCATAAGTCGACTTATTTTGTATAGTTTCTATGTCCAGCTAGCTCAGGAGCCATATAAATAACAGTTCCTACCTTATCATCCATTTCTCCAATATGGTTATTTTTAGCGCTAAGTCCAAAATCTAAAATCTTTAAGGAGTTGATTGATTCATTAGCAAACATTATATTATTAGGCTTTAAATCCCTATGCACAATGTTTTATTCGTGTATATGGTCTAAAGCCTCTAGTAGTTATTTTATTATAATTGATGCCTCATAATCATCAAACACTCTAGTTCTTATGGCATTTTCTAAATTACCTCCTTTTAGGAACTCCAGCTCTATTATCAATGCATTTCCAATTTCTTTATGCCCATAACACTTTACTATATTCTTATGTTGAAGCTGTTCTAAAATTAATGCCTCATCATAAGCATATTAAATCACATTATTTCCATATCTTACCTTATCAATTGCTTTAACTGCAATTTATTAGCCATGCTACTCACATAGATATACTTTTCCAAATGCTCCTTGACCCAAAAGCTGCAAAACGTTGTATTATTAACTGAGTATTTCCCTCATACTAATCCTTATAATTTTATATAAAAAATTAAGTGGTGTGTATTAAGTAGATTATTAAATAATTACTATGTAAACTAAACACATTGATCACTGTATAACTAAGTTTAATTCTTTTTACTAAAATACTGTTTAAGCGATGACTCTGAATTCTTAAATGCTTTTCTATGCAACTAGTCATTAAACTGCTTAAAAGTTTAGTTTCTCTTTCTCAGTATTTCTAAATCCTCACTAAAGGGTAATACTTCTGAAATTTACCTATAAGTATAAGCATTAACAGCTCTTTACATCATTTTAACGCTTTCTCCACCTCTATATTTGATATCTCCAGGCTAATATAGTATTCTCCTATGTAAAAATTACTGTGATCCTGATTTCTTCAGTGTATTTATTTCACTTCCTAGTCTTTCCATGTATATTCTATTAACTGGGACTTAGGAGGATCCATAGCCTAAAAGGGGTCTACGCTTTTACTTCTCTTTTATAGTTGTAAGAAAGGTATCTAACTCCTTTTACTTCTTTTTGGCCCTGTTGGTAGACATCATATTGTTTTATTAGCTTTTGCCTAAATTCCTAGTGCTTTTACTCTATTTTTCATTATGGCCGTAATTTAAAGTAGGCAATTTACGAGTTGTGAATGAAGCCTTGCTTTTTTCACTTCTTGAAGACGGCTTAGAAACTTTTAGTACATCATCCGTATCTAAATCTCTTAGTCTTTGTGGACGTTTAAAATTAGTTCTTAAGTCTTTTGTATTTCTTCTTCCATCCCTTTCAAGTAGTTCACGGTTTCTCTTATCGTCGTATTCATCTAGCTTTCTTTATAGTTTTAAGGCTGATCCGGTATATTTGGGCTTATTTTCCGTGTTAGGCTCGAAGGAGGTATCATCATCATCGTCTTTTAAATTTCTAACAAACATGTCTTACTCTTAATTAGTATTCCATTCATCAAATAATTTAAGGTTTTACGGTTTTCTTGACTTTACTTTCTTTTAAGCTTAGGGCATTTATTAAACAGTCTTGTTATTTTAAGCTAAACTGTTAGGATCAAAATCCATTTTCTCATCAATTAAATTCATAACTTCAACTACCTTTTAAATATCATCTTATCTCTTAGACTCCCAATCAAAAGGAAAGAATCACTTTTTAGGTGGCTCAGTTGATAATAGATTAATTATTCCCCAATTCTCTCCTTCAAAACTCCAAATTTTAATCGTTTTATCCGGTGCGCAGCTTACAATTCCTTTAGGATCGTTGATTTTTCTAAGAGAAGTAATTTGTTATGTATGAGCCTTTCATTCCCTCACTAAGTACTCCTCATGGCTAATACGATTAGGAATTGGTACTTTTTCACTTTCTTTTCTTCAAAACTTGACATCGCTTTCTGCGTTTTTTTCATCCTTTCGTCTTGGATTATACGATGGTTTATCTTTCATGGATCTTTCTATATAAATTACTCTATTGTCCTCTATTATATCTTTTAATTGCCAGATTTTTATATATCCCCTACTGTCACCTACAAAAGCATATGCTCTTCTCTTTACTTCATCTTTGTCAGGATCATCAATTAGATTTATATTAGGCTCTTCAACCCATTCATACTCACTGTCACCCTCGTAATAATCTCTAGATTGGTCTATAGAGTCATCCTCCTCATCAGTTTCAAGTAAAATATTAGTACCTTTTACAAGTGGACTACCAGGATCGTATATAGATCTGTTTCTATCATCCTTACGGTTTTTTTTATTATCCTGTACCTTTCTCTGTCTAAAATACCGTTTTTTCTAGTGCCTATCAATTCCTGCATCAAATACTACAAAGTTTTATATTGAAGTGATGTTACATTTGATATCTTTGTTAATGTTCCAGGAATAATTTGCTATTCTACATATACAGTGATATCGCATTATACCGGGGTGTGGGCGTACTGGCCAAATACAGAAAGTCCCGTCAGAAGCCGCAGTTACTAATAAAGCATAAGGATTCACAAATTCTAAAGCTAAAATTGACTTTTTATGCCCAAAGCAAGAAGCTTCTAATTTCCCCATTTCAAAATCCCAAATCGAAACTATTCCATTACTAGAGCCAGAAGCTATAAGACAAAGATGAGAAGAAAATGCAACACATGTTATATCAGAGTTCATATGACCCCCTGACATTACCCTTAGCAACGGACTTTCTTCAGCTGAGTTTTAATCATATATACGAATTGCTGAGTCTCAGCACACAGACATTAGAAGCTTATCATCATCACAATACTTCAAATCTGAAATTTCTAAACTTGTTTCATCTTTTGCCTTCTTCTCAGGCTTTACATGCACTTTTGGACGCTCTTTGTTATCCTGGTTTAGTAAAGCTGCATATGATTTTGACATAGTCACAGGATTCTTAGATAGCTGAAACTTTTTCTTATGCTTTTTGGTTTACATCAGATCCATTTTCTTTTCTGTATGACCTTCTATAGTGCGCATTAAAGCTCCATTGGAGAAGTTATAAGCTCTAATTCCCCCAGAGTTATCCCCTAGCATCACTATTCTATGCCTGTGATCCAGACAAAATGCTGATAATTCACTTTCACTTGTAACATCCTGCACTTCAGTATAAATTTTTTTCAACTTTCCAGTAAATGAGTCATAAATTCTTACGTCATATTTAGTAACCACCACAAACTGTAAATAATACGAATTAAAATCTGCGCATATAGGAGTTATGTCCTAATTTATAGTCTTTAACGCAGACTCCTTTAATAATTCATATCATAACAGTCGTCTACCAGACACTATAAACTTATCATGCTTAGTTATAGTTACTAGCCCAGTTACTTCAATTTTGCCTCTTTCATTAGGAATAATCTATAAACACAAAAGTTATCTTACATCCCAAATTCTCACATTCCCTCGCTCATCTACAGACACGCATATTGGACGTCCCCTGAAGAATTTGCATTAAACTACAGGGCAATTGTGACCCTCTAATTTTCCAGCATAGCACTTAGAAATACTTACTTCAGGGCTCCACACATGTATCTCACGCTCATAGCCAATACTAAGAATATAGCCTGCATAATCTGGACTGTAGTCTAATGCTCGTACACGAGCATGTTTTCCACTTAATTCTCCAAAAGGCTTCGCCTTTCCTGACTTCTAACCTTATGGCTCTAGCAATTTCCCTAGTTTCCATAGATAAATTTTACCATCTAGAGCTGCTGTAGCTATGCAATAAGGTTTCTTTATTTCTATCGCATCCATTACCGGCTTTGTATGACCTAGAAGAGTTAAAACATTGTTAAAGCTTTTAGGGTCCCAGAAACGTAGGCTAAAATCGTCTGAAGAGGTCATTCAAATGTCATGATCTTCGAAATATCAGACTCCATAATTATTGAAATCTGTTTTTATTGGTTATCCCAACTACCTAAACCCGTGGCCTTCCTTCTCAAACAAATACAGTCTTTTATCACTTCCCGATACCAAAAACTAATACCTTTTCTCACAATACGCAAAATCTAGTACAAATGCCTGAAACGAGAAAGTAGGAGTCAGTGCTAATTTAACTTCACTTTACAAGTTATACAGTTTCACTTATTAGCCAGTGGTTTCAGAAACAGCCACAAATTCTAAATTATTGAAATACCTGATTTTATTTATAATTCCAACATGCAGCGATCTATCAATCTACTTACTCATTTGATATCTCCTGGACTTATGCGACTAGGCTAGTTCCATGATCTCAGCCACAGTCAACTCCTTTTCCTCATTTCTATCCTTGGCCTACTGACTCATAACAGCATCTATTATATACTAAGTAAACTCAGACCACTCCATATGCTCATCTCCGTTTATATCAATTTCCTGGAATAAATAATAAAGCCCTAGAACCAGCTCAGCTCGCTCCTCTGGGGCAACTGTCATTGCACATTTCATAAGTCATACAAAATTATGCAATTCTATACCATCAGGATGCTCGTTAAACTCTTCCTCTAAGGCTTCCAACTTCTCCTTATCCAGCATCATCATCAGACGCTCTGCACTGTATTTTGATTGTTACGGCTAAAATGGCTCCTCTGACATTTCTCCGGTTTTTGTATTACTTTGAATTGGGGGGTTTGACATATTTTACACTTAAGCGGATTGGAGTGTTATATAACAAGTAGACAAAAAATACTACTTTTATATAATCAGTTATAAATTAGAACAGTTTTTTACGATGTGACGTCCATTTTAGTAATTTTAGATTTTTAAACACCATCTATTTCATTATAATTTTTAATATACGCGTAAATCGACATGGATACATCATCTACAGAATCCTCCAGATTGTTTTATGACGAAGATGAAGATATGGAGATTGAAAATTCCAAACAGATTTACGATGAGTTCAACATAGCAGAGAGTTCTCCAGATGGAAACTTTTTAAGGTATAATTAATTACTTGGAGAAAAATCTTACATTAGAGTATTCAAAGGCCAGGATACAGAAAGAGGCTGTGAAATAGCCTGGAAGATAGTCAACTTATAAGGACTTCCCTCTGAGAAAATACAGGCCATACTTAACGAATTGGCTCGAAGTAATCAGGTGGTTCATGAAAATCTAATTGATTTTATAAACGCCTGGATCAACCCTGAAAAGTAAAATTTGGTAGTAATAAATGAGTTGATTGTGGGAAATCCGCTTAATTGTATTCTAAAGCGAATGGGGCGTCCGAAACTTTGCTTAATCAAGAATTGGTGCCGTGGGATTTTGAAAGGACTGAAATACCTGCATACACAGTCTCCTCCTATAGTGCATAAGCATCTTAAGCCTTAGAATATTTATATAACGGCTGATCGAGGAATGCCTAAAATCGGGAAGTTTGGATTAGTAACTGAGGATTTTTACTAGGATTTAATTCCTACAATTAACCCAGAGTATATAGATCCTGCTATAATTTCAAACACTAGCTAAATATCAGCCGATATTTACTCACTAGGAATGTGTATACTTGAAATGTGTACTGGGAAATCCCCTTATCACTATTGTAGTGATATTACAGATGTTTATAATAAAATTTTATCCGGAGAAAAACCCTTAGGATTGTAATGAATCGCTAATGTGTAAGTAAGGGAGTTCATTGAGCTGTGCTTGCTACCGGATGCTATAAGACCTACTGCTCAAGATTTGCTAAAGCATAGCTTTCTTAAAATTGACGAAACAGATACGACATTGTCTAAGCATGTTAAGTTGCATAAAAAATAGCAGAATGCAATAGAAGTAAATGATAAATTAATGATTAAGATGTCCTTTAAGATAGGTTAAAAGTATTAGAATGTGAAATTTCCGTTTTATTTGTAGTTTGATACAGCTCAGAATGTAGCAAAAGAAATGTGTACTTAGCTGAATATAAAGTCTTTGCATTCTAACAAAATATAGAAGCTAATATAGGACAAAATCGATGTTTATAAAAGTAATTTAGAAAGAAAGTCAGATAGTAGTAGCGATGAAGATGATACTGATTTCATCTTTCCCGGGCAATTGAAAAGAGGAGTTAATTGTTTCCCCAGGGAAGTTAAATTTATGAAAAAGATATTAGCACACATTTTTCACGTTCAGCCCTCAAAAGACGGATTCTTTGGCAAAAAGACAGAAAGCATGGTGAAGAAATACCAAATACAGGAAGGATTATTACCAGACGGTATAATAACACACGGATTATGGGACAAGCTACTTTATCTTAATAGTAAGTCTTATATTTCTTAGTATTCTGATAAAATTAACCAGTGTAATAAAAAGTAACTTCTTTTGTAAATGATTAGTTTTTACTCTTATAGGAGTGCATTAGATAACAATATAAAACTTAGTTACCTACAATTCAACATAAAATGTCTAATAAAAAGGTAGCTTTTATGACAACATTTAAGCCGAGCAAACCAGATCCTCCAATGCAGCCTCGCAATGAATTTTAAAATCACAAACCACGAAAAAGAACTCCAGAACGTTGGGTTTCTGTTAGCACAATGACCTGCCGCGATTTTAGTAAAAACTCATACAACTATAAAGAAAGATGCAGTTAATTATCAGACTAAGGCAGAGTTTACCCTCTCCCTTAAACACTAAAAAACCTAACGATGAATGATAACAAATACCAAAATGAACAGTTAAGACATTTGAATCTGCAAAATCGCCTTAATAACAGTAATAAATCAATAAATTAATCAAATTGAGCAAGTTCTAAAGCCTTTCTAACTACTTCAGACGATTTGTCTACTTAAACCAAGCCAGATCTATTACCTAGAGCCTTATCAGATGTTTAGAATATTATAGAAAGCACTGAGAAGGTGATATAAGAGGACATAAATCAACGTCTAAGAAAACTAAACCAACATTTGAAGGAAGTGGCCTCTAGAGTGCCTTCTGAACGTTTTACAACAACCTACAAATCTAGTTTTACTAAAAAATCTTAAAAACTTTATTTAAAAAATGAGCCGGCCTTAAGACTAAGACAATCAAAGAATAAAGAAAAACAAAGGAATGCTAGAGAAAGAAGAAATTGCATAGTACGATGAAAATGGGAAAGTGATATCAGTGTATTACAAGTACAAAAACCCTATAATGTCTATCTTTGAAGATGATCTGTTTGCAGAGTTATATAACGCTCGGTGTCACGATACAGGTGAGCAGATTGAAGCAGAGGGTGCCAGAGCCTTTAGAGAGGAAATCCTTAAAAGGAATGACTAAAACACTGAAAATATCAATTTATAAAGTACTAGATTGGGTATCAACTCTATTATTTCCCTAGCAAACTCATTAATGACTAGAAGACTTATGAGACTTAATTTAGCAGATAATGCGATTTCAGACTATGGAATGCATGCTGTTAAGAACATACTAGAGTACACTGATATAGAATACTTAAATCTAGCTTCTAACATGATCTCGGGGGATGGCTTAGAAACGTTAGTAGAGGCAGTGAGTAATCACAGGTCCCTAAAAGTGTTGGATCTAGGGCTATGGCAGGGGTCAATGAGGAAGAATTCTTTAGGATTGTAGGGAGCTACTTGTCTTGCTGCTATTTTACTCAAAAACGCGTCAATTCATACACTGGTTTTAGATGATAATGATATCGGGGCAAATGGAGGAGAGTGTTTTGGAATTGCTTTGACTTAAAATCAAACTCTTAAAAGCTTAAAAGTATCTGAAAATGAGTTAAGGACTGAAGGGGCTGTTTTTATTATAAAAAATTCAGGGAAACTGGAATCTCTTGATCTATCTAAAAACTATATAACAACTTAAGCTGGGCCTGCCCTAGAACGGTTAATTAACTAATCATATTCCCTTAAAAAGCTAGTTTTGGAATACAATGAATTGCTGCCTTCTGGCTCTGAGTTTATTTCCCGTGGATTAAGGTCTAATAATTCTGTGATGCTATTAAACCTAAAGGGAAACATTCTAGGAGATGATGGTATATTTCATCTAGTGGGAACTCTTTAGAATAATAAGACTATAAGGGACTTGAATATAGCTTTAAATGAAATTGGACCAGTTGGTGCCTCTGCTATAGCCCAAGCTTTGCCCAGTACTCGTATAAGGACTTTAAACATTTCTAAGAACTACCTGGGTGATGAGGCTGTAATAGTATTTGCTGGGATACTGGCAGGGGACGAAGGCCCCTGCAAACTACAAAAACTGCACATGGCTTCATGCAGAATCGGGGATAAAGGAGTCGAGCAGTTCTTTACTTCAATTACTGAGAATAAGTACTTATCCTGTGTTAATTTTAGTGATAATTTTATATCAGAGCAACTTGAGCCACTACTACTAGAGTGTTTAGATAACAATTACTAGCTATCCTGGGTGAAACTATCTGGAAATAGACTATCACATGCGTGTTTGTCTAGAATTAAAAAAATTTGTGAAAGGAATAAGCGGGAGTAGGAAAATGCTGAGCCTAATAGACTGAAAAACGAAGCTTATAGGTTGCAGTATGAAAGGAAAAAATTATCAATAGCATAGGAAGCTTTAAGTAAGCAGGAAATGGAAGTTAATAAAGTTAAGGAAAGTAGGGATGAAATTAATAGCCAAATGGAACGAATAAGGCAAGAAGAGAAAATACGTCGTGAGTAGGAAAGGAATAAGATTAAAGAAGAGCAAGAGATGTTGCAGGACAAGGAGAATAGAATACTCAAGGCCAAAATGGAACTAGACAGTATGAAAAGTAAGTATAAAAGGACTATTGAGGAGATGGAATATGAGTATAATGAAAAGCTAAAGAGAAAGTAAGACCTAGAGCTGGAAATACAGTAAATTGAGGATGAAAATAGAGATTTAGACGTAAGATTATAATTAGGCTGACGTTCCTGAGCTTATAAAGGAATTAGAGGAGAAAATAGAAGCTACTAGGAAAGAAACTGCTGTTATTGAGGAAGAAACTAAATTAATGCGAAATGAAATGACTAAGGTAGAATCTGAGTTAAAGGAATATTAGTAAAAATGTAATATTTAAATAGAAGCATAAGAGGAGGCTAATGCACCAGCCAGAGAACCGGCTAGAAAAACCGGTAAAAAGAAAGGAAAAAAGGGAAAGGGAAATTAGTTAATTTTAAAATGGATAAATACTAAAAAAATCTGTTTGATGATGGCTGGCCCATTATAATCATATCAGCAAAGGGAGGAAGGCTTGCTAGATTTGAGAATTATTTTATAATGTTTTGCTAGAAGGCCGGTTTACGCTGTTTAAAGTCATATTTTTTCTATAATTATTTTCTGGTATGTATAACATTTTCTAGTAGATTACTAGTCGGCTTACTTTTAATTGGTCTTGTTGATAAAGGAGCTTTATTACTTGTTGATGCATTTAGAGAAATTGTTTTCCTTTTTATTGCTAGTTTGTTTTTAATTGGAGATCTAGGAGCAGATGCAGTTCTTTTATTACTAAACATATTATTGATATCATGAAATAACCTCTGTACCTTAACATCCTTGTTTTCCCGCCTAAATGGAGTTTATTTAATACTCATTTTGGGTTTTCAAATGATGTTTTAGGATTTAGATCTTCTGGTATTGTTTTAATTAGATTTTCTTAAATGATTTAGCATTCATTTGTAGTAGCCTGGTTAACAAGTATCATGGCGTTTATCATGTAATTTTAATTAATTAAATCATGCAGATTCCGTTATAATATGTACAATGCTTTTAATCAGCCTTGAATACTCTTAAATAAGGCAACTATGTGTAAATCTGTCTATAAGTTGGAATAGACTATCATAGAATCTGTTGAATTATAAGTAGTTTCTATCATTAAAATCTACATTTGTGTCTTATCTTGCATATTCACTAGCTGTACGTTTATCTGGAACAGCTTTGAAAACATCAATAATTACGTGGTAATTAAATGCATATCATACATGTTTTGAAAGACTCTTTAGGTGAAATGGGTTTATTGTTTTTCATAAAAACTATATTGCATCAAAAATTACTTTGTTTCTTTTAATTAGAAGCTTTTATTATACTCTATCTATGCAATAAGTTCTCTTTTGATTATCAAGATTGTTTTATAATGATATGCTTTGCTTCCCGTTGCTAGTGCGAAGCTAAATGTCACATTGTCCCTTTTTAGCTTCTTGTAATTATAGTCATTTAGTGGAATAACGAATAGGAGAATAGGGTAGTTCCATTAGCCGTATTTCTTTTAAAATTGATTTCTTCATTTTTGTTTATACTGTTAATTTGAGGTATTTTATAAAGCAAGAGACTATAAATTCCCCTAACTAAATAGATTAATATAACCAAACATTACTAAACTTCAATTACAATACTAATAAAATGGTGTCCCTTTTCATCCTATTACCTGTATTCGCAATATTCGAAGGAATCAACATTGCAGCTTCTTTTAAAATTGTGGATGGATTTATCAAAGGAAGCTTACATTTACCTAGTGAACTAGCCTTCTTAACTAAAAATATCACGACTAGTAATCAAGCAGCTAACCTTGGAGCATTTTTATCAACTTTACCCCTTACATTCTTTATCTTAATTGTCATTTTCTTCAGATTGGCATAATTTGTAACTTATATTCAGAATCCTCTCAAATCCTATTAAAATAAGGCTTTAAATGTAGCTACCCAATCAGTCAGCAATACAGTGGAGTAAACCTTGATCTTTTTACCAAACCTTTTAGTATACTCAACTTTAGGAATTGCTAGTACAACAAATATTATTGAAATGACTGTTTTGTTTGTTGCAGCAAGATTTGTTTGGTGGGCTGGATTTTTCTTAGGAACTTTAATTAGAATTCCATTTTTAAGAGGACCTGGATTTGTACTAGGAATGGTAGTTAATGGATATTTGATTTATCTCAATGTATCCACACTACTTTTCATTTGATAGGTTACTAACTATTACTTCAAGCAATTTTGCTGTTTCCTTTTGTATATCTTCAGTATTTAGTTGTTGTATGATGTACTATCTGTTATAAACTTAATTAATTTCTAATTATTGTAATGTGTGCAATAAACTATTAATATCAAGCTAAAGGCTAATATAGAAGATGGTAAGTGTAAAATTAATATAATAAGGAAAATATTGTATATTCATTGGTAAGAAAGGTAATAATAAATCTTATAAGTTGCATTTACCTATCTACTTTATTTCCTCTTTGGATTATTGCTGTTAACTTGAATTATTAATGATTTACTACTATTTTAAACTCTTTTTTTACTTTTATTCATCATTTTATCCACTATCATAGTTTTCAATTATGTCTTATAATTCTTATATAGTTCTTTATTATTAATTGCGCTACTTTTTCAGCATCTTTACTTAATTCTCTGCAGTAATTAAGTCTTCATTTATGTATTATTAATTGCTTTCATATTAATCTATTTTTTCCTATTAATCAGATATTTGCGTTTTCATTTATAAAATCTAATGTAATTAATCATTGTTTTGATTATTTAATTAATGCTCTAAACTTAGTATACTATTCTTATGCTAATCTATTTTTATTTACTGTTTTTCAATCTATTCTAAATATTGCTTGTTTTATATTTGTAGAATATCTAATTACTACATAAGTTAAGCTTTTACTGCTTTTTACTCATTATCAGATTAATTCATTATATTCTGAATTCCTTGTATATAATGATTAAAATCTGATTATTTTTCTCTTATAAATTGCAAATTTTCTAAGTCTAGTTTAGATAATTAGTTAGTTTAAATCAATTCTCTATTAAATTCCGTATTTCTAAACAATTTATGAAGTTCATATATCTAATTATCCATAGTGTATCTAATTTCCACTATTTCCTATCTTATTAAATTATTCTTTTTCGGAATAATTAGCATCAAGTCTTAAATTAAGTTAATCTTATCAAAAATCTGTAAAGTTTACTTCTTTAGTTAATATATACAATCTTTTAAATTATTTGAAATTAGTATATCATCTTGTCTATCTATTGTTATTTCATTCATTTATGATTTTAAGCTCTCTAGACCTAATGACTTAAGCTATAAGATAATTGATCCACTTTAATCGTGCACTATTTTCCCTATTTTAGAAATATATTGGCTGATTTCCTTGATCTCATCAATCATAGGATTATTTCGTAATATCTTCATAATTTATTACTATCATTAACACATTTAATCATAAAAGATAAAAAAGTTTTGTTTAAAGGTTTTGATATCAATACAATCTTCGATAAATAAATCTGTACATAAATTATCAGCTGCTGGAAAAGAGTTAGAATATTGTTATATTTCATCAAATACTGCTTTATATTGATTGAATAAAATGCTTGTATGGGACTGAATATTTAAAAAGTACTTATTTTACGATTACTCCTCATAAAGATTGCTAATTATATGCACAAAAGAGCAATGGTGTATTTGGTTTCTTATATTTTTACGATAAACTTTAACTGCCTTAAATTATTCAAATTAGTTTTAATTTATCAATTCATCATGATACATTGCGTTCATATTCTCACTTTATTATCCCAAACGATTAACTTATCTTATTACTGTTTTTACTACCTTTTTAACTTATATTATTTATTGCTACTGCATATTAATTATTTATTTTTTCTAGTTGATTTCATTTACCTTTTAATTTAGATGCTAATTTGCTACTTTTAATTCATTTTATAAGCAATTGATTAGCAAAGTATTATCTTTAATAGTAGTATCCTGCTACTCTATGCAAACTTTTTGTTGTTAATTTTATTATTCCAATTCAGTTATATATTTATTTTACTCATTAAGATCTTGCTACAATTTATTATTTATCTCTTCCATATTGTTAATTTAATATGATAATTCTAGATGTTCCTTATTATTGTCAATGCATTTTTAGCTTAAATTCACTTCCTTATTTGCGAAATCTTTCAGAACATTGAATAATGAGCTTATGTAATGCAATTTTGTTTCTATTAGATTTAGCTTACTCCAAATATCATTTTCTGTTGTTTATTATTATTATTTAGGTGGTAATATATCTTATTGTAATTAGTTGATGTATTAAAACTAGCATTTTATCTATAAATCAAGTAATTACTCTATATCTAGCAACTTTTTATTAAACTTATTATTTCAATTAGTTTTTCCTTCATTTAATGCTTCTTTCTGGATTAGCTTTATTTTACTATAATGTTTAATATATTATTACATTTATTCAATAAGGTTATTTAAGCTATTAGAGCTAATATCTTGATTAATATCAATCTATTATATTTTGCAATTTTTATATTATCATAAGTCTTGTATAATATCAAAGCATTGATTATCATTATCTATACATTCTAATAACGAATAAATAGTTTATTTTATATTGCTATTTTAGAATACATAATTGATTTCTTTTATATATTTCATACATTGTTAAATTGTTTGAATTTTATAGTCATCTTCTTATTGTTACAAACCGATTTTATTATATAATTATAATATTTGTTCTTTTAAAGCTATCTCTTGGTCTAACTGCTATGATTAAGTATTCTCTAATTAATCTACTTATTCCGGCACCTAATATTTAGAAGTAATCATTGAAATCTATTGATTAAGATGCTTAATTGTAGCTTGAACGTCAGTAATGAGCAAACTCAAAGGCAATTCATTATTATTTAGTATACTTAGCTAAGCATTTAATAAATTTTAGCTTCTTCTAGTCTATTTTATATTAATCACATTATCAACTTAGAGTAATTCCATTATTTCTTTATCAATTTATTCCTTTTATAAAATTATTTCATTCATAACATTGTATTAAAAGTTTTACAACTAGATTTTTTAGATTTTTTCCTATATTTTTTCTTATTGTTTTTCTAGTTATCTAAGATCATATAATTAATTGGTCTAGTTATCAATGGATTAGATTTATGACTATATATCAATATTCTAATATTATGCTACAATTTATAACCTTTAGTCAATAACATTACTACTTCTAAGTATGAAGGAAATTGCTTATTATTTAAAAATTTCATGTTTTTATAGCAATTCTACTAATTAAAACAAAAATCCTTGATTCTATTCAATATTTAACCGTCTTTGAGACTGTATATTGATTCTTTCATAAAAGAAATCTTTAATATTTTTGCTATTATATGCTATTTCTAATCTTTCTATTGTAATTTATGATAATTTAGTAAATTTTAAAAGTTGATCTCCAAACTGATTAAGCTAGTAATTCAATTTATGGAGATCTAAGTCTTTAATACATTAGTAAATCATACTCAATAGTATATTCAAACATTTTCCTTCGTTATAGTTTTTATAATAATTTTCTTTTAATAACTTTGAAAGCTTCTTATTTAGATTTGGCTCAACTTTAGAAAGTTTTTACGCTATTTTCTTAGCTTTATTCTAATATTTCTGTATTTATTATGGTAAATATCTATGTAAAGAAATTACCTTACCTTTTGCCTACTCCATTTATAATAGAATTATATAACTGTATCATATGTCAAGCGATTAGATTTTCCACTAGATTCAGCAAATAATGCAATAGACTCTAGATTAACAATTAATCCCATAACAAATGATAGTTTAAATTTCCGAACTATTTAATTAAAGTGCCATCCAATTTAGCAAATCATTACAACACGCTTTTTTCCAGATTCTTTCATTTAAATAATTGAATACTCGCGTTATACGTGGTATAAAGATTATTATGATAATAATTAAAGACTTAGTAGAAAGATAAGCTGTGTTTAATAGTGAATAGCTTTAAGATCTCCAAAGTACTATTAATGCATTTCTTATCATTATACTGAAATCAATTAAGTCGAATTCAGCTGTCAATAGATAAATCGGATATAAATTTTGTAGTCATATAATGCAATTGTTATCTAATAACCTATAAATACTATCATAGACCAATAAGGACGAAGTTTTTAAGGTTGCTTTAAACGGAATAAAAGATAAAAATTCTAAAGTAAGATTAGCTTCAGTTTAACTTGCAGCTTAATTACAACTTTTTGAAGAAATCTCAGCAATATGCTTACTTGACCCCAATCCTGAAGTTAGAAAAATTGCAATTTAAAGTTTGAATTATGAGAACTAAGAGTACCTAATTAGAGCTTTGTCTGATTCCAATTATGAAGTAAGATTATTAGCAGTTTAAAAACTATCTAAACAGAAATATATGGATCATGCACTATAAACTAAGTGAAGTATTGTAAAGATTTGTATTAATGAAAGAATTACTTCAATACGAAAGTGTGCTTAATAAATAATCATAAAGTTATTTTAGTAGAATAATACCTAGGAATTTGATAATATTACTGTGCTTTATTACTTTGTTGTATCTTTAGAAATAAAAAAATGAATGATTTTGATGTAGATATCTATAACTGTCTTATAAAACTCCTAAGTTGGATTTGCGAGGATGTTTTTCCTATTGAATCTTAATGTATTCTTGTTGAACAAATCTTAATCCCAAATCTATAAAACGATTAAAACAGCTCTCAAGAAGAAAACTAGTGTTAAATATCTCTCTATAGCTCTATTTTGCTAAGAGTAATATTCTAAGCTTTGAACAAAAAGCAGTAAGAGAAATGTTTTTAATTATTACCACAATTAAACTTATTAAAACGTATGATTGATTATTATGTATTATCATAATAACCTTAAGTAGTAATTATGCTTCTTTATGTAGTTTAATGTTATGATATGCGCGAAGAATTTGTAAGAAGAGATGTTTTAAACTTCTATATAAATCTTTGTACAGATATAGAAATAAAACTAGTAAATATGAACTCAGATGATTTAATTGCGTGGTAGTATAAAAAAATAGGTTGTAAAGAATATTTTGATTATCAGGTAACAGATCTAATTGCAATAATATGCACTTAAATCAAATTTCTACTGTAGGATTATAATAGTGAGTTTTAAAGAATAATGATTGAAATAATTAATGAAGTAAGAGAGCCATTAATGCCTCAATCTGATGAAGAAGAGTTGGAACAGGTAATATAATATTCTACATAAAATTATCCTAGTTTATTTCAGTAGAAAAACTTATTAATTAATTCAATTACTCAGGTAGAAGATGAAATTGAATAACTGGAAGAAGAATAAGAGTAATTGATTTTCTAGAATAAGTTTGTATAAGCTGCAAATATAAGAAACTTTATCTAGGAAAAATATTAAGCTTTAGACCAGTTTGAAGAATAAATATAAGCTTTAAGTACACAAATTACAGAAATCCTAGAAAAATGCTTGATTTTAGCATCGGAAACACTTAGGAATTCTCCTTAAGGAGAAATGAACGCTGAAATGATGACTATAATGCAGTCATTATTTTATCCTGCTTTAAAAACAAAATCTCAACGAATTCAATGAATAGCATTAGAGTGTATTGGTTTATACACTCTATTAATATATTAGTAACAGAATTTACACATATTTTAATCAATACTAGAAAAGGGGAATGAATCAATAATAGAATTTGTTAGTTTAAAAGCTATTTTTGATTTTCTATTGATTTTTGATATTTCAGAATATATCAATAGTAAAGTTTTGAAATTATTAGAAAGTTACCTAGATAGTAATAATTAATACTTTTCAGCTTTATCATCAGAAGGTTTCTAAAAGTTGTTATTAGTAGGAAGAATTCCAAAATGTAAAATTATGATAGTTAAATTACTCCTAAAATACTTCAATCCTGATTAAGGCTATGAAGTAAAGCAATCTCTAAATTTATTTTTTGATAATTATGCTAAATTAACAGAAAGAAATGCGTCTAATCTTAATGAAGCATTTAAGATATTGATCGGAGCATTTACAAAGTATTTGAATAATGAGAATTTAAAGCAAATCAATACTACATTTAATAGACTTAACATGAATAAGATATTTTCCTATATTTATCTTAATCCCTAGTATATTGATAAGAATTGTAACTTTATGAAAAATTATCACTTTGACATGTTTTACTATTTAGTTACTTAATGTATAAAGTAATAACGTTAAATAGAAGTTGAAATATTCCCGAAAATGCTTGTATAATCTAACTTTGAGTTATTTTCTTAATAATAATTAAAAATCTCTGATTTGATGTTAAATCAGATTTTGAATACTAAACTAAGTAAAATCAATTAAGAAAGAATAGAAAAGGTTTTATATAAAGTTAACAAATTATAATAAAACAATGTAGAAATAGATGATTTGTATATGAATTGATTAGAAATCAAGTAGTAGAAAACCTAATAACATATAAAAGGCTTTCTACGTGAGATATTTCCAAATAGCAGTTCTTTTTGAACGCCTATTCCCCAAATTGAAGACCCTGATGATCCTATAGAACCATAGTAATTTGTTACATTTCTTATAAATATGACATCTTGTAGGTAATTCCTACTGAAAATTATAAGACAATTATACTATAACTCAAAATTAATCTATTCAATAGCCCAACTTGGTAAATCAGTCTTATAATTCTGTCCGCCAATACAGTATTTATAAGCAAACAATCAAATCAGAAACTACTAAGTTTCTTCCATGACAATTTACTCTCCTCCTCCTTCTAACTTGATTTTCTTATATGGAAGAGTTTAAACCTCCGATAGCCTCTCTCCTCCGTAGCATATATCATTAGCAATGGGATAGCCTAAATGCTGTAAATGCACCCTAATCTAATGTGTTCTTCCAGTAAACGGCCTACATTTAATTACGCTTAAGTCATCGTCTTCACAATATCTTATCAATTAAAACTACGTTTAACTAGATTTACCATTAATATCTGCCTAATAAATTCCATCTTTTCTACTTCTACATGAAACACCAATATCTAACAGTAGTTTCCCAGCAGGAAACCTTCCTCTAACTTTTGCTATATAACATTTCTTTGTCTCTTTCTATTTTAACATTTCCGTATATTACCTCGCAGTATCATTATCCCTTGCTAGAATGATAATGCCTCCTGTGAGTCTATCTAATCTAAAAACAGGTCTTAATCCACTGAATTCTGCTACCTCATTTTCTAATATTTTAGTTAAACTGTTGTAATGATAAGCCCCACAGGGATGTGTAGGTATTGAATGAGGTTTTACAACAACAATTATTTCCTAGCTCTGATGAATAATCTTTATTTCTTCGTATAACACAGGAGGCTCGTTTCTAATAGCCTGATGAGTTATGCAGTCCCCATTTCTCAGTATATAATCCTATGGCACAGTACTTCCTTATACTAAAATTCTCCCTGATTCAATAGCACTTCTATAGTAGTTCTCATCATAAGCTTTAAACTCAGTTTTAAAAATGTCCATTATACATCTATTCCTTCACCTTTCCTTGCAATATGTTCTATACTCATGAGTGTATTCTTAAACAACTCGTAATGCCAATCCTTCCTCAGTATGTTCAATTTTATACATAAAATATGTCAGGGTCACTTGAAGAAATGCTAGGCAAGCCGTTGGAAGTTAGTTAGTAAGTTAGGGAACTTGATTTAAGATACTCTAAGAGCAGACCTGGATCAGTTCCCTCGCAAAGAGGGAGAACATCATATACAAATCACAAAAGAACGTTTTCATAAGAAAAAACTTTAAGTGGGTTTGTCTATTAAAACAAGCCTAAAAATTTAAGAGAGCATATGGTGAAAAGAACACTTTAATCTGCAGGGTTTAAAGTAAGATAGGAAAGTATGAGAAAAAGGTAAGAAGAACCACCTAAGGTCAATATGCGACGATTCAAAGAAAAGCAATTAGTATTGTATAAAGTTAGATTTGATAAGCATAATGTAGTATAGTAAGAAAGAGTAAGAAATGAGTTACTGATGTCTAAAAACCATCATCTTTTAAGAGCTATGAAAAAAGAAATAAAAGAAAGTGAAAGATCATAAACTCAGAAAATGAAGGAAAGTGAGTAGTTTTTCTTCAGGCTTCAAAGGAAGCTAAAAGTGTTTAACGAAGGGGACCCTGCTGATAAATTTTAAAGATTTGACATAAATACTACTGTGAATGATAAGAGTTTAGTTAAACAAAGAGTATGGAATGGAAAAGTAAGTTGATGGATGGAAAGGCATGGAGCTTTGGGATAATAAGATAACTTATTCAGTATGTACTGTAATAAGTTGTTTAATATTTTTGTGGAGGATAGGTTCTTAACTGGGGAAGAGTTGCTATAAAAGCTGCATTAGGTTGGTGTATCCCCATATAAAGATATTTTAAGGCATTTGCTGTAGAATTTGTTATAAGCAAAGTAATTAAGTAAAGTTAATATACATAAAGAGTAATTTAAGAATCTGTTTAAAGGAGACAGCTTCACTAATTAAGTCATTTAAGAAATCAATTAAAAAATTGCTTATAAGCGCAATTTGAATAGAGAAGATTTGTAAAGACCTGCTTCTATTTATGAGTATGTGGAAATAATTCAGAAATGGTGGTAATAGATTTCAAATAGGGAACTTATGATAAAATAAAACTAACTTATTAAAGAACTCTAAAAACTATCTCTAATTACTGACTAAACTGAAGGGTTTAAGCAAATAAGGGTAAAATTAGGGCCAAAGCACTACATTGATTATAAGCTTTTCTATTAAATATTTTTATAGGGTATAATGAAAAGTTTGGTTTATTCTATTCCTTATGCTCTAAAAAGAATAAAAAACTAAAACATATCAATGAAGTTCAAATTTGAACAGTATTTGAGATATTTGATACAATAAGGTTTAGTGTAAGATAATTAAAACTTTGAGGCCAAAGAAGGATCAATTATAGTATAAAATAACGACAGAGAATTAGAGAAAACTGATTTAGAAGAGCTAAACAGTACATGGCATCAAACAACTCAATGGATTAAACATCATAATAATTTTCATTAATAGTTAAATTTAAGAATAGTTATAGGATCAGTATTAAAATTCACTTATTTTTAGATAAAGCTAACATTAATAATGAGGAGAGAAATTAATATAACCCTTCCATCAGTAATTTATAAAAAGGCAGATGAAACCATCACAAATCATAAAAATCAAATCAAAAGGCGAGAAAAGCATCGTTAAAATATGCCAAAAAGTTATAAATCACAGAATTCCAAAATAGGATAAATATACATAATTAATGAGGCAGATGACTCGTAATAAACTCAATCATAATCTCATCAAATTGTAATATAAAGCAAATGCAGAAGAGTTTTATCTAAATTCTGCTGTTGTTTTCCCAAATCATCAACTAGAAGAGTAGTAAACATCTAATTATAAAAATGGAAGAAATAGAAATAACAACTCCAGCTTAGGGTGTAAGACAGATTTCCTTGAACAGTCCAAAAAGTGGTAATATGATGCATATGGACCTTGCTGCTGGTATAACTAACGCTTTCTAAGAAGCTAGTAATGATTCTGATGTAAATTGTGTTATTCTAACAGCGAATGGGCCCCATTTCTGTGTTGGAGGAAATATCGAGTCATTATATGAGTTAAGAGAAATAGCTGCTATAGACTAAGCAAGAAAAGCTGTTAAAATTCAAAAAGTACTGAAAAAGTGATAAGAAATGACAAATTCTATTTAAAACTGCAGAAAAGCTGTAATAGGAGTGTCTCACGGAATGACTATAGGATCAGGTATGGAGCTACTAGCGGCCTGTGATATAAGAATATGCACACAAGACTGTACAATGTCTTTAAAAGAACCTTTTGTAGGATTAACTGCGTTTTAGGGTGCCTTATAAAGACTTCCTTAAATCGTAAGAAACCGTAGTTGGGTGAATGACATAGTTTTTTCTGCTAGGAATATAACTGCATAGGAATGTATGGAGTTTGGATTAGTGTCGAGGGTTTATGAAAATAAAGAAACTGCTTTGGATTAAGCATTGAAGATTGCCAAGGTAATAAGCCAAAATAGCCCTAGAGCTGTATACGGTTCAAAAATGATTTCAAATGATGCTAGGAATATGACTTTTGTGTAGAGTATGAAAGCTGTAGCTGTGTTTAATAGCGGGAATCGATATGACGGGGACTATGAAGAAGGATATAAGTCGATTATAGAGAAGCGAAAGCCTCAATTTGCCAAGCTTTAGTTAGTAAGAATCCTTTAAACAATCTCTAAATATATAACGTTAATTACTAAGCAATTTTATAACTTTCATAATCCAAACTCATAGTAAGCACACTTCTTATAATAAACTCAGATGTCATTAAATTAAAGCCTAAAGTTTGCAGTTTTTCATTGATTTTCCCATCTGCCGTAGTTTATGTACTGATACACACTAATTTTATATCAAATTTAGTAGGGAGTCTTGGCTAATAAGCCCCTCCTAAAATTTCTATTATAGG
>CAKKTI010000144.1:0-22378 GCA_920105805.1 Condylostoma magnum
GGAATAAAGTGTTCTGAGTTATTAGAATATAACAACTCTTCCTGCCCTTAAATTGTACAATGATGCTAAAATATACCTAGAAAAGCCGCCTTTATGATGCAAGCCTGAAAGTTTTGGGTATAATAATAAAGATGCCATGAGGCTATTTCCTGATAAATCATTTCCAGATTGTAAGCATAATTACAAAAGAGGCTTGTAAGGAGAATTTACACATTTAGATACTATTAAAAACATTCTTAGTATGAATTGCAGTGGATATTTTACATTAGGAGGAGATTAAGCTAAGGAGGAATTAGGAAATAGATTATTTGAGGAAAACATACATAAATATATAGAAAGTCCTGTTAAACTAGACGGAAATGAGGAATTTGTATATGCAACTTGTTAAAATAATATAAATTAGTTAGAACAAGTTTACTATACACATAGACCAAGAGACTATATACTAAATAATTACACCAAGGTTGAAAAACCCATCATTATAATGAATATTGTATTAGATTCCGTAAGTCGTAGGGGATTTTATCGCAAACTCAATGAAACTTTAAATTTCCTCGATAATATAGATTAAAATATTTACAAAGTATTTGATTATAAGCTTCACAATGTTATGGGGGAATTCTCAGCTAATAATATAATGCCCTTTTTATACGGCGATGTAAAATACAAAATGCATAGATAAAATGTGTATGGAGACTTGTTTCATGATAGAAGCATTTATAAGTTTGCATAATCATATAATTTTACGACGATGTTAATGCATGACGGGTGTAATAATGACTTAGCTAGATATATAGGGAGGAATCCTGGTGTAGATCATATAGGAAATTATTTCTGGTGTGCAGCTTAAACGTTTTTCCAGTATAAGAATAACATGCAGCGGTAACGCTGCATAGGATAACATAATAGTCATTATTACAACTACAAATATGTATATGATTATAGCAAAAACTATCAAAATTATCACTAATGAGGGTATGTGCATATAACAACTGCCCATGAAAACAGCGGATTATTGATTAACACTTTAGATTTGGATACTAAATAGTTTCTTTAGTAATATTTGGAATTAGTGCAGGATAATCATGTTTTACTATATTTAATTGGAGATCATGGAATGAGATATGGAGAATGATTCAAAAAGATTGATGGGTCTCATGAACATAAACTACCTGTGTGCTTTTTGATAGTTTCATAATCTTTACTAGATAAATTTCCGAATTCAATAGAAATACTATAACATAACTCAAATCGGTTAACTTCTAAGCTTGATATACACTTAACTCAAAAACATTTAATACATCAAGCAGTTACGGGAGAATAGCTGAATATAGAGTCTTAAAAATACCAAGAACTGAAGAATTAAACATCAATAGTATACCAGCCTAGTAGTTGATTTATGTAGAAAATCAGTTACAAAAGATAATGTAGAGATATAGGAATTCCAGACTTCTGGTGCTCTTGCATTGCCTTCTAGCCAATAAACCTATAAAACACTCCAGATCAATACATATTTAGTCTCAGTTTGGCTTAAGAAATTGTATACTAAATAAACGAAGAAATTTTTACTCCTCGATACTAAAACAAGTTAAAAATATGCCAAAAATTAACCTTAAAACACACAGATAACTTTTAAATATTGTAAGGAAGCTAAGATTACTTTAAAATGTGAATTTATTTCAATGAATCTGAATAAGCAGTAGTAGAAGCAGTTGTAATGGTTTCCCACAAATCAATACGTCCACGTTCCCTTCTAGACGCCCATATCGTACTACCAGCATATAGAAAGGGTAGGAGAAAATTTTAGATAATGTATATAAGAAGAATTGATTAATTTGCAGGATGATGTGAAGAGATCTCAAGACACTTTTTAATCAACCCAAGTCTCTGTATATGTTATCCCCTACAACAACTCATTGACCAGTACCATACCATAACAGAACTAAGTACTGAACTAATTAATTAATTATCTAATAAGTAGCCTTTCCTATACTAATTGGAATATATCCGTGTTTTAACATATGTCCTATTTGCTTTCTCATCGTTAAGCCTAAAAGTATGAAGAAGTAAAACACTAGTATTGGCCAATATACAGGAATATCTGTGGATTTGTAAAATGTGAGCACAACTCCTGTAAAAATTCCTATTTACCCAGCTTTCCAGAACTTGTATTCAGGCAGTTTTCTTATAAAGGGCTTAAACTCCCCAACTTCCCTTATAGGTAAAACTGGATTATCTGAGTCCTCGTCCTCTACATCTCCTTTTAGGGGAGTAATGAATTTCAGGAATAAGCTTAGAAGAAAAATCCAGAGAGCATATGCAATTACGTAAAATCCTTTCAGAGAAACTACCCTCCAGTTAAAGTAAATCAAGGATAATGTGAGAATAATCCAGCGAGTTTTTGTGTAAGGCAGCAATTTATCTTCGTAGTATTGAATTAATTGCTTGATTCGCATTTTTAATTATTTTAGTATGAATTATTAAACAATTGGTGTGCTATGTGCCCGTCGATGCCTGATTCTTGCTTGTTATGATAAATTTACTCTACTAGGGATATTTGTTTTAAATTTTGCTACTTTATTACTGTAAAGACACGTGTAAAAGTTATAAAAGTAGCATTTTTATTTGAAGTCTTTCATTTGTATATATGATTCAGATGTTTTTATACGGTTTTAGATATTATAATCATACTATGATAAATAAGCATCTTTTTCACATCTGTGATAGTTTACGGCCATGAGAAAATAAAGGTCTTCTTTTAGTTTTCCTAAAGGTGTATTGATTAACTTATCTATCTTTTATTTCGATACTTGAATTTATATAGAAGGAATTCATAATAAGTAACTCTCTTTGCTCTTATAGCTATGAGGACTTACGTCTAGTCCTAGTCTTTTCCCCATGTACAAAATATGAGCTGGGACTATATTAGAAGGCAAGTTCACCTATGAGGGCTTTAAATCAGAAGGATTTCCTAATAATTTTACTAGTTTTTTAAGATTGTTTTTCTAAATTTCATTTTAAAGTAAGTCATTTATGTTTATATTTTCCATAGGAGATGTTAATTTTGAGTTAGGAGCAGTAGATTATTTACTTTCTAAATTAGGCTTAGTGTAATTCTATTTCTTAACTATATTTCCTTAGATCGGAACTATTGTTGTATATTTATCATCATTAATCTTATTTCATGGTTATATATCATAATCAAACAGTTTTTTCAGCTATTTTAGAATTGGATTTTTGCCTCTTTAAGTTAAAATCTATTTAATTCTTGTTTCTTATTACTAAGGCTCAATAGAAGGAGCATAATTTATACTTGGAGGAATTTTAATTTAATGTTCTTAGATTTTGTACATTTCCTTTTATGTTTGCTGGGATTATGATCTTCATGTTTTATTTTTGTAATCAGAGTAATAGCTTCATTTATTTATTTTTGGGCTTTAAAATGGTTTTTAGTTATTTACTCTATCATTATTTTATGTAACAGGCTTTGATAATTAACTATCTAATGATATTCTTAGTTTTTTTGCCATTTGCATATATTTTTCTATTTATAATTGACTGAGGTTTAAATTTGTTTAGGGTGTATGTAGATATTCTTCAATAGATAATTTTCTCTTGCCCAATGGAATCTATTACTAAGATTTCGTTTAAGGAGTGTTTTATTATGTTTGCTAGATTGAAAGTTTAACTGTATTTGATCTTCTTTTTTAATGAGGTTAATTATTTTACTATTTCTAAACATTGTAATTTTATCTGATATAATCATTCAATTTATTTATGTACTTGTTGTACTAAGGATTGCTAGAAGAAGAGTCTAATGATATATCTTATAATTTATGTTTTATAATAGAATTCACTTCAATCTAATGCTTTTCGTATGCTGACATCCTATATTTCTTTTTCTCTGGTTGATTATTAGTATCGATTTATTTATTATGCTTATATCTTCCTCTGATGCTCCTATTATTCCCCTTTTGTTTTATTTGAAATTGTTACTTTTAAGTCTTTCTAATCTACTAAGTTAGTGTTTTACGCTTTTTTTATACCTCAATTTGGATATAAGGAGTTACTTACACTTTCTAAACTATTTCATATTATAGTATAATAGGTGGGGCTATATTAAACTTAACTTAAATAGGTTTAATGCCTTATTTATTCTCATATTCATTTCAACTGTTTACTTTATTATCTATATAGATTGATTGCTTGTTATTAACATTACTTTTTTCCTCGTTTTTACTTTCAAGTTAACTTGTTTCATTTTGACTATTAAAATAATCTTCTTCTTATGATTAACTTTCATTTAATTCATTCTCATGCTTTTTCACTTACAATTCATTAGCCCATTATAATAAGTTCTCTTTTGCATACTTTGCAACTTATTAAACATACCTTTAAGAGAACGTATCACAAACATCTTAGTTTGATTAAATAGAATTTGATTAGGATAGAAGAGCATCAGATGAAACCTGTCCTTTATTATCAAAATCATCAAAATTAAGCATAGGTATTCTACAACGTGGCGAGTTTTAAGGAGATGACTAGTCAATACTATCACCTTACAAGTTTTCATTTTCGGAATTATTCTATTGCTTTATTAGAAAATCAGGAAAAATATAAGGATTTGGGAAAAGTATATCTAATGGGTCTTGATCTAGATCTAAAATCTAATTATCAATATCAGTATGATTTCCGTTAAATAATTTAGACTTTATCAATCTTATAGCTTCTGTTCTTGCCTTTGTGTAATATTCAAATCCCTAGTCCCTATAAAGCTAATTCCTGGCTTTATAATCCTTAGTATATAATTTATGATTTTGCCTTATAAACTTTCTATGTGCCTAAATAATATTTCTTAGTTTTGATGCGTATGGGAAAAACTTAACGTTTCTTTTAGTCTGAGAATTATACCAAAAATACTGTCCAGTACGTGATATTCTGTACTCTCAATTTCTTAAAGCACCCTCTTATCTTAGATCTTCAAGAAATTTAATAATAATTCCTATTAAGTTAATATCACTCTAAATATCAATCCCATTCTCAGCTGCAAGTTTAAACGCAAAATTTTCATCAATGACTTGCTCAGCACTTAAATTTGATGACTATTTCTTATACTACTACAAAAACATGAAGTCAGGAGTATCGCTCTTCTGCACTACTTAAAATGTAATTGGATCTACTTTAAAAATGCAGCATTGAGAATCAACAAAGCTGATTAGATTTAAAGGGAAAGTAAATTCTGTATTTATTTCTAACAACTCCTCAATAAAGTAATGACTAGGATGGTAATCTAGACAAGTTTCGTAATTAGGATGTTTAAAAATTACTCTTTTCTACTTTTTAACAGAGGATCAAAGAGGAGGTTTAGGTAGAATAACAGCTAATCTTGCAATTCAGATATTTGACGGGTTTTGTATTGCATAAAGTTAAATCTTATTCATGACATCTTAAAGGGAAACTTATTGGTAAACTAAGAGATTTTCCATATTGGGCGGCAAACTCTTGTAAGTTTCAAATTCTAGTAAACAAAAGTAGAATTTCTTCACTTTTCTAATTAGTGAATCCTTTTACTATTATTTCTACCTTTATTCTAACTCTTGATGGTAGTTTATTTCTGTCTAATAATCTCATAATTCTAATTTAACAGCTGCTCTTCTATCTTTTCTAGTAAGCATTTTCTACGGCTCTTTTGCTATTATGTCTTTTATTGTAAGTTAAACAAATTATTTTCTAAGATAGCATATTATCTTTTAGTTTTGTAACGATGAAAAAGTTAAAACACAGAAAATTGAATTGTAAGCAAAATCACGGTAAGCTATCATATCAGATTCTAAGTCTAATCCTATTTTTTAAGCCAGTTGGTAGGATTCAACCAATGGGAATATTTTATTATTTATTAACATTATTATTGGAATTTTAGGATTATTTTTAAAGTATAGAGCTGCTTACAAATTTTGTTGAAATGCTATTTGCTATTAGAACTGTATACATAATAGAATTTATTATGTAGTTTAATTTGTGTATGTAGGTGCATTTAGTTCTGCTGCTAAATAAGATATTATTATTGCAAGGTTTATAATTAATATTTCGCATAACTGACAATTAAATACCTGGGAACACCTAAATTTTCCTTAAGGCGTTATAATTTAATTACCATAAATTCATTTATTCATAAATTTTTTAAGATAGTGCAAATACAAGTTTTCAAATTAATTCAATTTATTATTTGCATGACTGTACTCTAGAAAACATTTATAACTTTTAAAGATATAAGATATACTTACAACAATTAAAGCTTCCTCCTGCAAGCAAAGACAAACAATAAATCACAAACAGATAAAATAATTTAATAACCTACAATTAAATTCATTCCTTTAGGCTATTAATTCTAGGCGGTATTAAGCACTTTCTCCTAATCATATTATCCTTCCTAAATCTCCTCCTAACAACCCTAGCTCCATTCATCAATTCGGTTGGAACTTTTCTATAACTTTTGCTAGCAAACTACTCAGTTTTCTTTCTCGAGGCCAATGGTGTGCTTTTGCTACTCTATTAACAAGACTTAGCCTACAACAACCTAAAAGCCTACCCTTTATCTCCTTCAAAATCCGACTCAATATCTTAAATATCAAGTATAGGATATTAAACATTTTAAGCTTTACTCAACATTTCATAATAATCCACTAAAAACTCTTACTAAGGCCCTAAAACACTGCCAGGTCTTACAATCCTGCTTCAAGCAATAAACTATCTTCCTGTAATGTCAAAATTTCTTAACATATAGCATCCAATCAGCGTACCTGTTCGTCCTAGCCCAGCCTTGCAATGCACAGCCACTCCTTTATCTTCCTCCTGTACTATTTTAATAAACTCTTCAATTATACTAGTAGGTGGTATAGTTCCATCTTTAAAAAACAAGTCAAAATGCTTAAATTTAGCCTTAGTGAATATAGTTTTATCATAGTTTTCTCTATTAAGCCTAATAATAGTTCCAACGTGCAATTATCTGAAAACTGATATGTAATGACGTGGGGTGTAACTTTTATAGCCCTATTCATCCACCATTTTCGGCTAGGGTGAGCTAAAAGCGTATATTTTCTAAGGAATTATTTCACTTATATCCCCGTTTTACAATTACTCCCTAAAGTCGTACTAGTCTGCATCAAATGTATCAAGATCAAAAAATTAGTATTCTACAGCTTTTTATAAAGCCTACATACAATCTAAGATAGTGCATTCATATTCACATTTAGAGAACTGCCCAGCATCCCTAAAAGGACGTGGCTTTACGTGTAAAGCTTAAATCCTGTCTCATACTAATTCCGGAGATTGATTAAGGACTAGTACCGCGTATGCAGAAATAAGATAAGCTGAATTTGCTCTTTTATCGTATTCTTAGGAGGAGTAGTAAACTATTGTTTTGCCCTATAGACGTGGGTTGTTAAGCTATTTTGACATGAATTAACAAAATTTGTAAACACAAGAAATGTTTAGAGGGCCGAAATCATAGCTGTATGGTTAATAGATGAATTAATCGTCTGTTTATATATAGTGAGTGTTGTTCTTAGCATCTGGTTTAATGCGCAAACTAGTCCAGTATAGGCGATCTGAGGAAAATTTACCTGGAATTATCTCTAATGTTGTTAATCTATTGAACATTTTTAATAAGGTTTTTAAAAGATGAATTTTTATGGAATATATACTTATCTCGGAACACTTATGCCAAATTATTAGCCATTTATATTATGATAATTTTTCTAAGTGATTTCGTAAGTCTTATGGTTAATCTCATAATGAGAATAACTGTTAAGATAGCTGTCTAAAATTGCAGCAATAACTCAAATCTATATATGAATGAAATGTCTAACTATTCCATTATTTATATGTCTTATTAATACCATGGCAAATGTAGTTTCTCTTAAAAGTAACCAAAATATAAAAAAATATAACTAATTTACTATAGACCTTTAGCAACTCTAATACGATGGTAATACTTTAAATAACAAAATTAGCATCTTCCTTTAGCGTACAATACTCTATTTGTATGAGGACATCCCCAAGCAAGTTTAGTCCTTCCCAACTGACGATAACGACTGCTTTTCTTGCTTTTTACAGAATACTTCTGATTATGGGGGTATGAAATAACTCCATAACAAATCTCTTATTCTAACTTTTTCTAAGATTTGTTTTACAAATTATCAATTTTTCGTTATTCAATTTACATAAGCTCTTACAGCTCAAATGGGTTAGGCAATTCAAGTGAAATAGGCCAAGGCATCCTCCCTTGAGCTGAATCTGAAATTGAGCCTAAGTTTGTAAAAATAGAAGGTTTATCTTTCGGATTATCTGGTTCCATTTTGATTTTAATTTGTGGCCAGATAAACTAAATTTTTAATAAATTGAGATAAAAAATTAATCTTATAGTATAAATTTCTACCTGAGTGAAATTCTATAAATAGCATTACAACTATGACTTATTAAACTATGTAAAGTTGCTTAAAATGCAGTCGATAAACTCCTGTAGATCTAATTCCCCATCTCCATTTTTGTCTGCATCTTTTATAATGTCAATCCACATTTGATTATTTTCACCGGCATCTTTTCCTCCTAGTGCTGATTTGAGCTCGTTGACATCTAGAGTTCCATTTCCATCTAAATCATACTTTTCAAATAATTGAACTAGCTTTTCTTAATTGATTGACTTTTTTCAGTCTCTTGTAGCTGTTATAAACTCATTATAATCTATTTGTCCATCTCCATCCTTATCACACCTCTAGAGCAAATCATCCACATCTCCCACAAAGTGCATTTTATCAATTCCTTCTTTTAGTTCTTCTCTTGATAGTGTGTTATCATTATCTTTATCTATGCTTCTGAAAATTTCATTTAAATTATGAAGCTCCTCCTTTCCTATGTCATCAAATGCACAAAAGAACATAACTGCTTCTTATAATTAATTTCCTACTTGAAATGCGTTCAATCTTTCAAAGAATTAGTTTGCTCTAGGATTAGAGTGTAAATTTCCTGATACTCCTCTTTAAATTCAGTCAGACTATATAGCATCTTATAAAGAAATCCTTCTATTGGGATTTTTGTTCATTAGGCGACCTATGAGTAATTTAGCACTATTTGATACTCCTTTCCAGATTTATCCATCAAATACTAACGGTGCATTTTCTATATTATCCTACTAATCCTACTCGTCCATCCCTGTAAAGGGTAAAGTCCCCGAAAGCATGAAAAACATAATAGCACCACAACTTCATATATCTGATTAATAATTGTATCTGCTATTAAACATTTCAGGGGCAGAAAAACCAGAAGTAGGCATTTATTTTGTTAGTTGAGTATTATTAGAGCATTATCTAGAACTTCCAAAGCCTGACAGCTTTAATTCAGCTTAGAGAGATATACTATCAAATAAAATATTATCAGCTTGAATGCCTCTGTGAATTATTCTATTGTTATGACAGTGCAGAACAGCAGAAAATAGCATATTCATGTATGTCGCAGCCTGATTTTCATCAAAACTCTTGCTTTATTATATTTTTTGTATTAAATTCCCTCCTTCAAGAAACTCTTCTATTACTGTCAAATTATTACTGTCATTCAGTATGTCAAATATTTTTATTATGTTTGGATGATTGAGTTTCTTGACTACTTATAATTCTATTTTGATCTCTTATAAGTTTGATTTAGCATATCTTTTTCTTATCTAATTAGCTATATATTTTTTCTTTGTTGCTCTTTCAGAAACTAAGAATTTTACACTTGATTTTGTAGCTGATAGTTAATTAACAATTTGATAATATTTTAGGAAGTATGATTAGTCTACTTGAGATTCAATTTGTTTACCTAAATTAGCAGTAATTTAGTCTGATTATTGACTGTCTTGATTAAAGAATGTTTTTTTGGTATTAGATTACTTTTTCTTAGACTTACAAGCACCCATTTATTATTTAGTTAAATGTATAATTAAAAGTAAACTGAAGCTCAATATATTGTTACATAAGTAATCCTTTCCATAATATATTTAACTAATTCTATGCTTTCTGAGTAATTTCCTAGCAGTAGCTGATTTCCTTATACTAAGACCTTTTGAATTAGTTTAAATCTGTCGCTGAACCGGTATATTTTGATTCTTAACATAAATTGTTCTCTATGGGAAAATAGCCTCCATTAATTACTACATTACATCATCTCTAACAAGTAAATAACTAATCACAGCAATTGAATCCATTTCTAAAAAGTAGTTTAAATCTGGTGTTATATTTGAGTACTGCATCCTTAAAAACTACTACCTAGCATTATCTTTTGCTTATTATAACGTTCTTTTAGATAAAATGGAGGATTCTCTGTCCATTAAACTACTACGCTAGGAGCGTGTTGAGCATCTGGAAACTGAAAGCAATTAAAAGTAGATTGAACCTTTAAGTCCTCTGTTTACTGTTTGAGGGGCAGTTTGCCTATTTATTATTAACTTTTTAGCTGATTAAAGGCATTCAATGTAAAATTGTTGGTAATTGCGCTATTGGTATACAAGTGAGGACCTGCTTTGGGTGATCATTGTTGATTAGGACTGTTTCTATAAGATTTTAGATTAATAATTGTTGTACTCGTCTATTGACTGTACTAAGAATTCTGGATAGTTATAATCATTTTATTAACTGTATTCATCTGTTTTTGCGATAGAGCTTTAAGAGTTTTGCTATTCATAATCATCTATTTAATAACTAAGTTAAATATTATAGCTTTGAATCTCTTTTAACTTTTATTATAATTACTCAACACTTTATTACTTTTAAATGCTTAATTTCTTTCACTATTTTTTCCATTTTTATAGTTTCTCTAAATACTATTTAAATCCACTTTTTAAGCTATAAAACTCTTCAATTTACTTATTTAATCCAATTGTAGTGGGATTTTATAGTATTTCTCTATTAAGTCTTTATTAAATTTGCTGGTATTATTAGTAATCGCTTTCTACTGAGAAGAACTTTTTTCTGAAATTTGCAATGAGTAATAGTTCTTTTCTAGTTTAAGATTATCGAACCATTTAAGGAATATCGCAATAGCCTGATTTCAGCTTTTCATGAGCCTAATCTACAGGAGAGAATTTTTAGTCTACATTAATAATAACTCGCTTTGTAGGAAAGTGCTTTTTAGCTAAAAGCTTAGATAAGGAATCAGAACTACTCTCAGATATATTGTCCATTTTGAAGTAATTTTATACAAAAGTGCCTGTAATATGAGTTTTAATAGCAAGATTAAACTTATTATGTGTAAACACATGCTTATTTATTAGTTTTCTCAACCAAACAACCCATTTTGATAACTTTTACTAATCTATGCCTCAGTATTCCTTTTGTTTTGTATAATATCCTATGCGATTTTCTCGAACAACTTATTAATATTCTCAGCTGTCTTAGCCGATGTTTCCATCCAACTCATTCCATACTTAATAGCAAACTCTTCAGCCACCTTCCTCTCAACTCTTCTTTCTTCAACAGGAAAATCTATTTTATTCCCCACTAAATACAGGAAGCAATCCTCTTCATTCTGCCTCAATTCATTAACCCAGTACTCGCAACTCTCCAGTGACTTAGCCGCCGTTACATCGTACGTGATTAGCGCAGCATCAGCATCCCTATAATACATCTGCAACAGCGACCTGAATCTTTCCTATCCACCCGTATCCCATATATCCAACTTCAAGGAAGACCCGTCCCTCAGCCTCACAATCTACTACAGATACCCGCCCCCAATAGTAACTTCAAAGGCCTCTGAGAAAGTATTGTTAACATATCGCATTGCAATCGAGGACTTGCCTACTCCTGACTCTCCTAGCAAAACCACTTTAGCGTCTAGGTTCATAGACGGTGCATTTCTATTCACCTATAACACCTTATTCTTGTTTTACTACTTTGATCCCGAACACCCCATATTAATTACTAAGTTTTAGGAATTCCGTACATCACACGCTTACTTTCCCTCAGTCCAAATCCTTCTCCAGCCGCTATCATTTAGTTGGAAACTGCAACGGAGGTGATAACGTTTTCTGAGCGACATAATATCTTGTTGTTTTTTTAGTCTTCAATGTCTCAAAACCTCACGGTTTTGTCTTGGCTTCCAGTTATAATAAAATTCCCAAGGAATTTTAGACTAGAAACAGGTCCTGAATGACGCCCTATTACTCTATTCAGGCTGGCATCTCCCAAATTTCACAGTCTAATCATTTTATCCTGTCCACCTGATGCTATATTCTATCCTGAAATTCCAACACTGTACACGTACCCCTAGTGTCTTCCTATAATAAAGTTATGTTATAGATCATCAGTATCCCAAATCCGCACTGTATAGTCATCACTTCCAGATACCACTATATTATCCTGTATACATAGACTATTAACCTCGTCGTCATGGAAGCCTAGACTACTGCACTGAAATGGTATACATAAATTTCATCTGCATATTTCACGATCACCACCAGCTGATACTACATAGTGGTTTTAAATGCATACAGAATTAACAAAACTTCTGTGGTTTCCTACAACTCTGTTATGTTTAGGCGATTTTAGGTCTCAAAGCCTCACTGCGTCATCTGCCCCACCTGTTATTACAATATCATTTTATACACAGACTGAGTACACGACTGCGTCATGTTAGCCTATAATCTTGTTGTAGTTTTAGTTTTATAGATTTCAAAGTCTTATAGTTTGTGTGCCTCCAGCTGATATAATATTATTGTCTTTTATACAAAGGCCCCAAATATCACCAGTATGCGCCTTTATAGCATTTGGAAGATTTGGTATTTTATCCAATTGCACTGTTTTACTCAATCTTCTTTGTCTGTAGAAATTAGCCCTACGCTGCTTTGTTTCATCATCGTCTTCTGAGCTGGAGGAAGGAGTACTGAAAAGCCTGAGTTCTTTGAAAGGTTCGTAGTATGATGGCTATCAAACTTGTATTAATTTTGCTATTTTACCGTAGAATTTAAACTAAGCATCTGCCCTGGTCTAGTAGTCTAGCTTATCTACTATTTTCTTTGCTAGTTTAGTAGATCTTACAGATTTATTAAGGTATTTGATATCACTGCGAGTTAATTAAGCTTTTAATACGACTTTTTACAAAAATTATTTGAATGGTTTTATACTCATTGATCGAATTCTGAAAAGCTGAATGAATTTTGATAGAACTTTGAATTAAACTGTGTGAGGTTTCCCTTTGATTGAGTTTAATATAATGGTATAATCATCATCAGTAAGTGTACAACTAAACATTTTGAATTCTATAATCATCTTAGTTACTTCTTCATCGTAGTTCTCTTTTAAATGTTCTATTATCCTTGATGCTTATGCATTATATTCAATGAAAAGTTGCTTTATTACTTCAGGATCCATTTTATTATAATTAGCCTAAGTTAGGGAATTTATGGGATCTGCTTCTCTTTATTTCTTTTACTAGTTTCGGCCTTATTTCCTAGAAAAATCGATGTTGTAGGGCTTCCTCAGGAGTAATTCTAGTCTATGGATCCCAATCCAAGCACTTTGAGATCAAATCAAGTAAAATTCTATCATTAGTTTTAACCATATTAGCCAAAATCTGCATTTTGGGGTACTGGGACCAATCCCGCTTTTTGCCCTTACTGTTAGTATACATTTTTCGCAAAAAGGACGTTTTTCTTTTAATTTTTGCGCCTAATGTTAACTCAGGAGGACCTAGGGCTTAAATCATTGCCAAGAGTAATTCATTTTCATCTTACGCTGGAAATAAAGGCTACCCAGAGGAAATCTCGGCTAGAATACAGCCAAATGACCACATGTCTATTGCTACTGTATAATTTATGCCAAAGATGATTTCTGGAGCCCTGTAAAATCTACTTTAGATATACGTGTATATACGTTCTTCATGGAAGCACGATGAGCCGAAATCTATTACTTTAAGGCTTATTGTATTAGAATTAGTGAGCAAAATATTCTCTGGTTTTAGATCACAATGAATCACTTGCTCCTCTTTGCAGTATTGTAGAGCTTATAGTAACTGTATTCCTGTTTTTTGTATAAATTTTGTATTAAAGCCATGGAACTTATTCTTTTTCAGTAAATCGTATAGACTTATACTAAGCATTTCAAAAATCAATGTGATATGGTTTCTAAAAGTAAAATGATTTAGCATCTTAACTACCTTTTTGCATTTTTGCTGATCTTTTTCCTTTAAATGTTTAAGGATCTTAATTTCAACTGCTCCTTATGTATGAAATTTCGGTTTATTTCTTATAACTTTAACTGCTACTAGCTTTTAGTCTTTATGATCGAAGCATTTGTATACTTACCCAAATGATCCCTTGCCCAATAATTGGACTATTTCGTATCGATATGTAAAGTGGTCACCGATTTAGCATTAGTAGTTTCCGTCAGAATCATCGTATCCATAATTAGGAAGTTTGTTGTTAAGTTTGATTTTATTTTCTAGTTTGCCTATATAATAGATTTCTTTAAAAAGTAGGATTTCACTGAATTCGTAGTCTGATAGATGCTGCTTGTACTTTATTATAGCAGCAGCAGCGGATAAAGATGATCCTTGATCACTATACTAGGTTATATCTTTCATACTTCCTCTATTTGACATAGTTTGGTACCTACTTAATCTTAGGGATTTATTTTTGGCTTCACTGACGTTAGAATTAGACATAATTTTAGTAGCTGAATTTAAGTGCTCCATACTTGGATTTTTAGTAAAACTAAACTTGATGGATTACAGCCTATCAAAACGCTTTAAGCGTACTTTGCTATTATTACTTTTCAAGTTTCTATTAGTGTTGATGCTGGCAAGTGATGGCTGTTTATTAATCTCTTGATTCGACCTCTTTCTAGGCAGTCTTTTCGTGGGCTGTTTCCTCCCCCTTTTAAAAAACAGCGCTTGGAGTTTAGGCGATGATTTTATTTATTTAGGTGATTACATTTTTTTATAATTAACCTCGATTTGCAAGTTTTGCTCGCTTTACTCTTGGAATAAATTTACTCTAAGATTGCTCCTTTTGGATTGTTTAAGACACTATTTTAGCTTGTATGATCAGTTTTTAATGCTCAGAGCAGGCTCCTCTTTTATAGATTTTTCGTCTAGCAGGTGAAATGTTCATAGATTTAGAAGTTTACTAAGGTTTGCTTTATCTTACTTGTTTCATTCTAGCGATTTCTTTGTTAGTTTTCATCTTTTACAATCCCATTTAATACAGTTTTTCAGATATTGGAGAGTTTCCTTATGTTGATTAAACTATTGATAGCTTTTTATCCCTTCTTTTGCTTAGTTTCTATGATTTTAAATTTATCTCGGGCATTGCTTATATTTCTGCAGGCAGTTAGTTTCTAACTGCAAAGTAATTATTCGTTCTTTCCTCTCATCCACTTACGGGGGCCTTGTGCTTTATAGTTTACATACTATCTTCATTTTGCCTTGTCTGCCTTGGGCTATTTTCTCTGAATCATGATAGGTATTAATCGTAGTCAATAAAGTTTAAGCTTAAGGATGTTTGATTTTAGTTTAAGTCTTTATAATCTTAGGATTTTTATAGTAATTTCATTGCTTACTGAATAAAGGATTTCCTGTTTTCCATTAACTTAAAATGGTAGTTAAGTAACCCATCAAATTAGCAATATAATAAGACTTTAATGTAACTTATACACAGATAGAATGATAATCTACTTAAATAATATGAAATTAACTAGCAATTATTCTTCTAGATCCCTTTAATTGATTAGACTCAGTTTGCTTACTTCTTGGCCTCTACTTCTTACCTTTATGACTTTTCCTGAATCTAATGTTTGTAGCATAATAAGGCGATGTGAAAACTTTCTTCTATGTTATTTCCTCCGCTTTTCTTTTATTCTCTTATCTATCTGACACACTTGAAGGTCTTGAATTAATCCCTAATACTTGATTGCTTTGACTAGAATTTAAGCCCTGTTATTCTAATGATTCCCTCAGTTGTTTCAGCCTATCAAGCCTATCTAAAGCCTAGCTGTAAATAATATCCTACAAAACTGAAAAAATATGCCTAGATGAGTTATAAGAAACATCAGTAAAGACAATGCGTCGTAATTCATGTGTTAAATTAATTGAAATATCTCGATTCTCTCTTAAATTATCAATTTCTTACTGGAGTTAGAATAATTTATTGTTTATTTCTGTACATTTAGACTTTAGTTGTACACCTAAGCCTTGGTTCTACTTCTTGAATAATTGTTTAATGTTTTCTAATGTACATCCTGAGCTTAATTTTCCGAAAATTCCTTTAGAGTCTAATTCCGATTATCAGTGAAGCCCTGCTAAAACAGCTCGTCATATTTAGCCCGGAGCTTGCATTATTTAGGAGTTACAATCAAATCTTAATTTTATTGAGTATCTTAGGACATTATGAAATAAACATAGATTAGATATTACCACTGGATCCTCTGTAGAACGTCCTCTTCTTATAGGAGCTAAGGTTTTACGCTTCCTTGCTGGCTCTTTTCTTTTACTATTAGGTCTTTAACGTATTTTCTTAATCTAAATATCATTCTTTAAAAAATCTGATAATGAAAGGATGTTATTTTCTGAAAGAAGAGCTTCATTACATCCTTTTCATCTGCAGAGCTTAAACTGTGTAAAAATTACTGTTTTTTACGACTTTTTAGGAGACTAATTCTGCTGTTTTAACTAAATTAGCCAATTTTTACAATACATCCCTGTTTTACATACTAATTGGTCTTTTATAATGACATATTCATAATTAAAACTTCCTTATAAGATATCAGGAAATAGTTATTTATGCAGTATAAGATTTTGCTAGTTTGTAATATAAACTTTAAATAGTTCGTTAATTTCAAACGTTGTCAAATTTCGTATATAAATCTAGTCCTTTTAGCTGTTAGAATATAAGCTGGGCCGATCAATTACATAAAAAAACTGTATTTAAGGCTAATCCCTAGGATACTGCTGATTCAAATAAGAAATAACACCCTCTTCAAGTTCATTTATATATTAGGAATGCAATAAATCAAGCACTGTTGCTATTTATAGTTAAAAAACTTAATTTTTACTAAGGAAACAATCAGCTGAAGTCTTTTACAATTTAAACTACAAAAGTTAAGTCTTATTTATTTCAATACTATTAAGCAAGTCTTCCTCAGCAGTTAGTAGATTTTAATTGATTATCTATGGCAGTGTATTATTCTAGTCATAAAAAATCAGCAAACATGCGGCTTCATATTAGAAATCTTTAAATTGCTCTATAAAAACTCTAGAAAGCCTAGTTTCCGGCTTCATTTTAATTTCTACATTTAGTTTTTATTAAATAACCTTATTACCAGCTGAATTTTCATGCAGTGCTAAAAATCTGTTTAACACCTTTTAAATTTAGTTGGAATACTAATCTAATTAAAATTTACATTTTGGTGATATGATTGTTTTTCTGGACTATTATGTAGCTGTAAGTTTATTTTTTAAGGCCTAAACATAGTCAAAATCTTCAATTGATACAAAGTTTTAAATTACAGATTTTTCATTGAATTAATCATCAATTTACCTTTTCAACACTTATATTTGTTTATTATCCCTCCCGGCTACTAAAACTCTCCCAGCACAGATCTTTTACAAAATACAGACAAATCTTTCTCATAGAATTTAACTTTTTAGCTCTTAGTTAGTGGAATCTTGTAAGATATCAGTTTAATAAATATTTTTAAGTGCTGAATCAGCTTCTTTCTATAGCTCTGTGATTGCATTTAGTACCCATTGCCTTACCTTATTTACTAAATTTTACACTTTTTCTTATAATCTGTTTTATAATCAGGCTCGCTCTTTCTCCCCTAAAGCTAGTAATCTTTCAAATAAACTTTCTATAAACTTTTTATATTTTGAGTAATCATAAGTTTCTTATTTTTTAATACCTATTAGAGACTTCTTTTAAGTGTAATCTTAATTTACCTTTGCTTTAAGGTCATATTTAGAAGAAGGTATTAAAGTTAGGAATTTTCCTACTGCTTCAAATCTAGGAATATTTTATTGTGTTAAGTTAATAGGATTGGTTTCTAGGCTTTTTTCTAATCCTATGAATAAATTGTTTAATTACCCAAATTCTTCCTCTTCCTCAAAATCTGAAAAATAATCATCCTCCATTTCAAATTTAATATAAATAACCTCCAAGAAATATATTGTAATTATATGTATAGAACTACTAAAATTGATATAATTAAAAATGATGCTTCTTTATATATCTTTAGTGCTTAATGTTATAGCTGAAAATCATTACAGACTTGCTATAGGGTATTTGGATAACTAATTAAATAATGTTGAGGATATAATTGAGTAGTTTAAGCTGTCATATAGAAAATAAGAGAAAGATTAAGTTTCAGCATTGGAATTTCTGGGAGAATTTTATCTATACGGAAAACCTTTTATAGATTACGAAGATATTTAGCCAATAAAAACAGATGCTAAAAAGGCTTTGTATTATTTGTATAAAGCATATAAACTTGAAAGTAAGACTGCTTTATTCCATATGCAGTTAATTCTAAAGTAAACACTATTATTTCCAAATTTTATAGAAAATTATGAAGAACTAAACTTACATAAGTACATTTATAGACTTTAAGAATTATAATAATACTAAGATTCACACGGTATTCAAATTTAAAAAGCTAATGCTTAATTCTCATGTACATTTTCTATTTTTGTTAATCAAACTCAAACTTATTCAAGATTACCCTATCAAAACACAACTGAATGTATAGACGATCGTTAAGAAATAATACAAAATCTTTTCCCATTAGCTAAAAAGTCCATTCATTATATGAACCAAAACATTCTAAAGTAAAAACTTGTTGGTTAAATCGATAAAGAGCTAGAAAGTTATAATATAAATCCACCCAATGCATAAACTTTAGCTTAATCAAGAGCAGATTTAGATTATATAAAACTAGCAAATGATTATATTTACGGCAATCCTGACTTAGGCACTTTTTAAGACTGGGGTACAGCTATTGAATATCTTTAAATCGCAGCTTAATAAGGATCAATTGTTGCTTTAGAGAACTTAGGGGTAATTTATTCTAATAATGATGTTTAATATTAGAATTACACAAAAGCAGTAGAGTATTTTAATCAAGCTGCTGAGATGGGTTCTCCTAGGGCAAAATGTCAACTAGGAGTTTTGTATATGGAGGGACTAGGAGTGGATAAAAATGCAACAAAATCAGTTAAATTATTCGAATAAGCTGCTTATGATGGAAATTGAAGAAGTCTGTATTATTTAGGAAAAGCTTATCAAAGCGGGGATGGAGTAGTATAAAATACCTAAAAAGCAATAATTTTGTTAGAATCAGCTTATAGTGCTGGTTACACATCTGCTGCATTTAATCTAGCTGAAATATACTATGAAAAATCTACGAAATTTAGGAATGATTACTTGAAAATTATTAGATATTTGATTGATGTTATAAGTAAAGGGGAACTAATTATGGTATAATAGCAAGCTTTTTCTTAGTATGTTAGAGGAAATATAAAGGAAGCTTATCTGTTATATGCAGCTGGAGCGGATTTAGGAATAATAGACTGTATAATAAGTGCAGCATGGATATTATAAAACCATCCTGGTTTGTTTGGTATAGATAACACATGAGCTGTATACTAGTTTTATTCTATGGCTGCTTCTAGAGGAGAAATAAATAACTCCTTTATTAACCTAGGAAAAGCTGAATTATTCACACAGAACTATATAAAAGCTATGCTTTATTTTAAAAATGTCTTTTATCAACCAGAATCACTTTATTATATTGGCTATATGTATGAAAATGGATTAGGAGTATAATAAAGTTTTGATATTGCGTTGGATAAGTATTATACTTTAATTGAAAACAAAGAATACATGCTAGGAATTATGGCTATTATAAGAGTTAAATTATCACAACTTATTCAAAAAATATTCAATTGTTAGATAATAATTACTAGTAGATACTGCATTGCCCACCACAATTCTCTCTTGGTTGAAATTAATCTCCTCTTTATTCATAAATGAGTGCAATTTACTTGTATATTCTTTCTTTTAGAGGGGAGTTTGTGAATCAATCATCTTCCTCAGTTGATTGACTTTAATCAAAATATGCACTTTTACTATAATTTGATAAATTTACACTATCTATATCAGTATCTTCCTATTGTGTACTTTCAGATACATTTTCAGGTGAAAAATTGTCTTGTATTGAATTAGCTTATGTATAGAGAATATATATTTTACCTTAATTTTCCTATTTAACTCTAAGAATGTTTGCAGTAAATTCATAAGACTTAAATGTCTAATCACTTTGAACTAAACTTCATTAATCATATTCAGCATTATATATATTTTATTTAACTATCTTATCAGGTAAATTTTTTATCATGTTAATATCAAAGGAATTTTCCAGATCTTGAATATTGTTGAGCTATCTTTGATATCTTTGAACTAAAAGTTATTCCAATTATTTGCATTTCACTTATTATTGGTAGTTGGAGATAATACTAGAAGAAGTTGATGGACGAAACAGATTTTCTAGATAACTAAAATTAATAGCATATTAAAGATTGAAAACAGGTACTTCTCTATACATATCAAAATTGGATATAAGCTCAGGAATTAAAGTTTCAGGTATTTCTAAATCTTATTAAAAAAGCTTTACTATTTTCTGCCTTTTAGGAATTGTGCCCATTTTTAGTATATAATTTAACTATTTTAATAAAACAGTCTATTTTCCCGCCAATTATGCATAAAAAACCTGTTTTTACTCTTAACTTTAAAACATGCCAACTAATCTTCCATTAAAGCTATAAAATCAGTATATCTTTAAAACCACTAAATAAAACATGATTTCCCTATAATACCTATAATGGTCCTCTTCCCAACTAAATCCCACCAACTCCTATCGAAAGTATTCATAATTCAAATAATAAAATTTAAAATGGCCTCACTAAGACGACCTCCAGCCCGCGGAACCCGCAAAGGCAGAACAGAACTAACAGAGGAGCAAAAACAAGAAATAAAAGAAGCCTTTGATCTATTCGATACTGATGGATCAGGAAGTATTGACGCTAGAGAGTTGAAAGTAGCCATGCGCGCTCTAGGCTTTGAACCTAGAAAAGAGGAAGTTAGACGCATGATTGCAGAAGTTGACAAAGACGGCTCTGGTACAATTGAATTCCCAGAGTTTTTAGAAATGATGGCTGTAAAATTAGCTGAGAGAGATCCAAGAGAGGAAATTATGAAAGCTTTTAGATTATTTGATGATGATGAATCAGGGAAGATTTCGTTTAAGAATTTAAAAAGAGTTGCTAGGGAGTTAGGGGAAAATATGACTGATGATGAGCTAATGGAAATGATTGAAGAAGCTGACAGGGACGGAGATGGAGAGATATCAGAAGATGAGTTTCTCAGAATTATGAAAAAGACAAATCTGTTTTAGTTTGATTATATTTTCTATTTAATTTTAGGGGTATACTGATTTTATTATTTAGCTCTTAAAAGTATTAACTAACTATGCCGCCTTGGCCTCTTTTTTGGTAATTCAACCGTTGCTCTAGGTTTTGATTACTTAAGAGAATTTAGATAGTCATTCTTAAGATAGGTATGAAGCCCATTAAACAAATCATCGCATTCTTTAGAATGCTATCCCTTACAACATTGTAGTCCTAATTAGTATTATGAGTCGTCAGTGGGTTTTGATTCGAAAACAAATTACAAAAATACTTCGAACACCTGATTATACTATTCAATGATCTACTTTTACTCCATAACTGTTATATAATTCTTCTTATGCACTTAAAGTAACTCAAGTTGATTAGGTGTTTAGTTTATTTATTATTTGTATTTTTCAGCTAGTTTTTCAGCTAGAGTTTTATACTAATCACTATTTAATTTTCCGATTCAACTAATAGTTTTTAAATTACTCGTTAGCTTAGCTTCTTCGTTATTACTCAAGCATTCTAAAAGTTTTCTAAAGGCAAACATTAAACTCTTTATAAAATTTTGCGGGTGATAATTCTTAAATCATTTTAGTATTTAAGTAAGCTTCATCGGTTTTCGACCTTTGTTTAATTTAATCTCTTAATGTTTAGTTTTTGAAACTCCATTTCATTGTTAATTATCACCTTCTGTAGTTGCAGTCTCTCTATAATCTAAGTCATCTTATTACTCATGTTATTGCTCATGTTATTGCTCATGTTATTGCTCATGTTATTGCTCATGTTATTGCTCATGTTATTGCTCACCTTATTGCTCACCTTATTGCTCACCTTATTGCTCACCTTATTGCTCACCTTATTGCTCACCTTATTGCTCACCTTATTGCTCACCTTATTGCTCACCTTA
>CAKKTI010000144.1:22478-45649 GCA_920105805.1 Condylostoma magnum
TTGCTCATCTTACTCCCAATTTTCAATAATTTCTAGAAAGTTTTCATAGCTAGCTTCTTCGAATTAGAAATTTACAATGTGCCCACTCATTTTATTATATACCATTTGTTACCATAGCTTAAAATTCTATCATGGAAAAATGAAGTGAAAAATGTTTTACCTACTAATTATCCTTATATATTAAGTAAAGTTATAAAATGTAGTATTAGATTAAATAATTAGAGCTTTATGAGCTAAAATAAATTCAAACGAATGGGTATTACTAGTAAAAAGGAGTTGATAATTATTTTGATATAAAAACATTAAAAAATCAACATTTCACAATAAAATTGATTCTACGTAAGGTTTCTCTTATAATACAAAGATTTTACTACTCTCGTATTCAAAATCTTTAAAATACTAATAAGGAGGGATACTATTTTTAAAATGGAGCAGATTGACAATACCTATGAAAATAATAACTAGTACTAATAGCATCCTTTGCAAGACTAGCCAATAGAGTAAAATGATCCTTATTACGATCCCTAATTTGATCCATACTAGGATCCTTAATAAAATCAAAATGATGATCCATATTACGACCCTTAATAAGATCCAAATAATTACCCTTAAAACGACCCCTAAAATGAACAATAAGATCCTTAAAACTGAAACAATCCATAATAAGACGACTAATATCCCCAATACGACTAAAATTTTGACCCAAATCAACCATATGATCCAAATTAATCCCAGATTCCAATTCTTGATTAATAAATTGAAAAAACCTAGAATGCTATATATTTAATGGTCTTTATGCAAGTTTTTATAACTTTAATATCATCCGAGCTTTGCTGCCTGTATTTAAGAATTTGCCACACATCAGAGGATATTGATGTTGCCCCATATGCTTCTCATTCCTTATTACCTTTACTTGTAGTATCTCTTTTGTTATCAATTGCCTCATATGAAGCAACAGAGCTAATCCTGCATGATGTGCTAAAACTATTAAGGCTTTTAAGTATTATTTGAGCAATTATAATGATTTTACTGTCTATAGCTGTCTTTATATCGGGAATGGTTTTAGCTGAGGATGAATTCAGGGAAGACACTTGGAATAAATTAACACCTTTAGGCAAAGAGTTTTATGATGATGATTAGGATAATTTAGCCGATGCTTATAGGCTTAATATGGCTTTAATAATGATATCTGAGCTAATATGTGCTGTTTTATTGCTAGGAATTGGAATTACTGACTGGGTTCTGTATAGCAAGGCTTAATTAGGGTATTTACCTAGAATTAAAAAGAAAGTGTATGTTTTTCCTTTAGTAGAAGAGTAACCATAAGAGGAGTAGCCTCTTATGTAGGATTAGTACTAAAATCCTTAATTTGGAGGTTCCAATATAGAAGATCCTGATGAGCAGTATTAAGATCCATATGCTGGCCCATAAGATTAGTACTAAGACGTATAAGATCCATATGCAGATCCTAACAACCAAGATCCATATGCAGATCCTAACAGCCAAGATCCATATGCAGATCCTAGTAACCAAGATCCATATGCAGATCCTTATGCGGATCCATATAATCAAGATCCTTACAACCAAAACCCTCAAAACATAGAAATGGCACAAATGGGGTACTGATAAGTAATAAATTCTACCTTATAAACCCTACTTACTCAATTATCCAATACTTATACACATCTAAATCATCCTATACATAAAATTCTACCCACTTAATATAAAACCCCACTTTATTCTAATCTTACAAATTCAAACCTATTTATGAATAACTTTAAACTACCTACATTCTCTTTGATTCCTCAATCATTTCCAAGGCTTTATCAATCTGTTCTATCTCTGGAGTAATAGCTTATATCATATAATGGTTATCACACCTGGGACAGTACTCATCCGCCTCTTCAAATTCCTAAATCAATTTTCTAAACACTTTCCTACATTTCTTGCACCCCAACACCATTTCAGTGGTTTTTGCCAATTCATGATCAGCTTCCTCAGCATGACACTCGGGGCAATCAAACCATTTCTTGCAGCAAGGCGCTCTAATTTAAACTTAGGCGTTGAGAATATGTTGGCACATTTTATTAAAAATCACTTATTATATTAAAATCATCTGGTAAAGAAGCCTCCTCCGTAGTCATTTCTCACATAAGCTTTGTTAGTTTCTCTAGAATGACTGTTGTTCTATACAAAAGATGACCTTGAAGCAGCGTATTTTGCTACTTTTAGGCAAGGTTAACGGAGTTATAAAGGAGCCTGCATTCCTTGTTAGTACAAACTTCGTCTAGATTGTTAGGATATAGTAGGGTATTAATGTATCATATTTTGTAATATTTAGCTTTACATACTTCTTCTACCTATAAAGGCACTTTTTGGTCTTTTTCTCTTCGGAGGTTTTATAGGAATTCCTTAGCGGTTAGGGTAGTCTTGATAGAAAGCTACCAGAGAATTTGCTGAGTTATAACGAGTTGCATCCTAGTATCTATACAGCTCCTAGTACACTGGGTTTTTAGACCTAGAAACAGCACTTACAGGTCTTTATTTCTATTAAATATACGTTCTTAACTTGTAATGCTCTGGTGCTATTTTAGAAGAAAGCTAATTCAGTTTCATTATTTGAATAAAATGGTGTCTTTGGAAACTACTAGTTCTATCTTTTAGAAGATGTAAGAAGATGAAATTAATCATCACTGCATCGACTGCGGTAAATAAAGGCCTTAATGAGCATCTGTTACATATGGAGTTATTATATGCTTAGAGTGCTCTGGAATTCATAGAAGTTTAGGAGTGCATATTAGTTTTGTTAGGTCGTTGTATATGGATACGTGGACTGTGTAGTAATTAAAAATGATGACTTCTGGGGGTAATAGGGCTTTTAAGGAGTTTATGGAATAGTATAATATAAGATAAGAGTCTCCTATTGAGTTTAAGTATCAGACTATTGCTGCACAGTGGTATAAAGACTAGTTAAAAGCTGTGTCTAAGGGAGAGGAATTTAATGCTCCTAGGCCTGGTTAAGATGAAGGGATGATGCTAGTTTAGTTCGAAACAAAAACATTCGAAGTATCGTCGATTTAAAGTGTATTTGTTGATCCTTAAGAAGAGGAAAGCAAAGGATTATGGAAAAACACTGTTGAAGAAATTAGAAGCTTTGGGTAGAATGAAAATGTAAAGAAGATTAAAACCAGTACATAAAATACGCTGAAGAATGTAAGGGATAAAATGAAAGAAGGAGTTGAGAGAGTTGAGTAAATGGAGTCTGTGTAAAAAATGTAGTAGTCTTATAGAAACCTTGTTGGGAAAATCGAAAATAATAGTAGAGTTATTTAATTAAAATAATAGACACAGAGTTTGTTTGGGAATATGAGACGAAGGTTTTTTAGAAGACAGGAGGATGATAATAATTTAGATGAGTAAAAAATATGGTTATAAATATGTCGCGCTTTGCCGAGGATTAGACTAGTGACTACTTCTTTCTAAGTGTGATATAGTAATAGCTTCTTATATATTGATTAGCTTACATTTATAATTTATAGAATACATTGCGTGTCGGAGAAGTTTTTGTTTATTTGTTAAATTTAAGTCGGTATGTTGTGTAATGCAGCACTGTATCTGTTAAGCTTTAGAAAGATATGCAGTATGGGTTAATTATTCATGATATAAGAAATTTTAGTAGTGTAGGAAAAGGCAATTAAGATACTAGTTGAATATACTAGTCATATTCTCTTATTTTAGATGATGAGATAATAGATAGCTTATATCATTAATAATGTGTGATTTTAATAATCTAATAGATATGAAGTGGATCTTCAAATAATAAAACTTTGTTACTGCCAAATTTTAAGCTTTTTATATCAAAAACACTTAATAATTAATAGACTCGGATACTGACTTATTATCTTCATTTGTCTGTGTTTCAAACAGTTTTCTTCTAAACTTTATAGTTTATGGATTGAATGTGCATGAATTAATCTCATCTTAAATCTGTTGTATTTGTTTGTCTTTTATTCTTTAATTTGAGTCGTTTTTATATTGAACCAATCTCTCATAAATCTATAGACTTTCATTCTAACTTAAAGATCTTTATTACTTTTTCTTTGTACTGCTTGATTTTGATTTATTATACATTATTACTGATTTTTCCTAGTAGGATAATTAAGATAGCAAATAATCCATTGAATTACAAAATTCATCAAAGCTTAAAATTTCATTACAATCTTGCAATTCTTCCAACAATGGTGATAAAATACGTAATTAATCCATACTTAATTATTGCAATGATATATTTTGCATCGATAAAAATTAATCTTACTATGGATTCAGCATACTAAAAAGCTAAAAATACTTGTCAATTTTAAAATCTTGGTAATATTAATCTGTAATTACTTTACTTTCATACACTATCTTTTACCTTGCCTATTATTTTATAGGAGAAGTCATTTTACTTTCCTCAAATAAGCTTTATCAGATTTATTATTAATTTCTATGTTATTTAAGAGGTCCTCTTGTTATTTTAGGACTGAAGTATTATTGCCCTGTGGTATTATCTATTAATTAATTGTGATAACACTGCAATTTAAATAGATGTTCTTAAGATTATTGTTTTTTACTTTATAATCTCTCATATATAGATGCTTAGGTAGAATTAGTTAAGCTTTATTAGGATTGCTTATTAGATTGCTGATTTTATGTTACATCCACTTACTTATTCATTTACTTTTCTTTAGCATCCTCATACAGAAATTCGAAGATATTCTAGCTTTGAGGCCTTTTATGAGGTTTTAATTTACTATATTTACTTATAGAAGGTTAAAATGTACAAATTTCAAAATCCTGGAAAAGTTTCTAAGACTTTTACATTTCTAGTTTTTCTTCTTTTTGTTATAATCGCTAACTCCAATCAATCTTTTTAGCAATTTATCTGCTTTTTCTACTTATTTAAGGTTTAAACGTAGCATTTTACAGCATTTACTCTTATTTTGTCTATTAATACTACTAAAATTAATGTTCCCGTTACTTTTTCATTAACATTCCTTTCTTGTATAGTCTATTCCCAGGATGGTCAACTGATGAACTCCTTTGAGATGTTAAATTCTCAGTTATTTATTATTTCTATCGTTATTAATAAAGCCTATTAAATACATTTCCTCCTCTTTCCTGCATAAGTTACTTAGAATACTTATTAATTACAGGAACATTTCTTTATTGTTTTATTATTGATTAATTAATAATGCTTTATCATCCTTCTTACTATTAAAACACTTATTCTATACTTTGTTTGATTTAATCAGTTAAATTCTTCACTAAAGGTAAATCATATTAAGCACAAAATGTAGATGCTAGTTCTTCAATAATATCATTTTCATAAACATCTAGAATAACTTCTTCATCATCCTAAAGCTTTATTCCAATAGATAACAATTATTAACCTCTATTTTATTACTGTATTGACATTTATATAGTTATGCAAACAGCACACATACTAAACCTTAAAAGATCCGCTATTAATTCTATTAAAATCCCTAGTAGAAATTTTAAAGGTAGAATTTCTATTCAAAACACAAGATAATCAACTAATCCAATGAAATACACTCGTATTAATACTTAAAAGTTACTAAAATAGTATCCCTTAGCCCGAAAAATAAGAAGAAATAGATATGTAAAGTAAAACAAGCTAAGTTCTTAATCCCCTTCAAGACTTAAATCATCTTTAGGAGTAAAACGATGAAAAAGTGATGCGCTTTTGTAAGTTTGTGCAAATTCAATGTCTCCAAAGTAATCAATGACATTAAAAGATTTAACCATTATATAAATTTAGGACCATCCTGATAATGATGACACACTTATTTCATTATACAAACATTTAAGCAAAGTAATAGCTTAGTAAATATGTGATTAAAAGTTTTATATTGATTTTTACAATTTTAAATAAAAGTGGGGAAGTATTGTGTATAAACTGGGCTAAAATTTAGTTATCTGTTATAATATGCATGAATTTTTAAGCGATATTATCAAGGCTCTTATTGAAATTCTTCATCATATTAAATGTATTACATAAAATTACTAATAAGGTTTACTATCTTAATATAGCTTATAAATAAAACCTCAATGCATTAAACATAATCAATTTTACACTAAAATGGACTAAATTGACCTCAATGCTTTGACTCCGGATCAAATAGTCCAGTGCAGCTTTGATTTCCTTGACCCTAATCCAGGATTTGCCCTCTCAATTCGACCACTAATAAATAACCTTCTAGATGTGAATTTCCCAATAGATCAACTAGCAAATTTCATAACATAATAAATAGAAGTAGGCTCCTTTGTTACTATCGTAGGAGATGATTTACCTGAGGACTCAGTAATTGGCTTTATAACACTTTTACCACTCGATTATCCTAATGATTCAGTACAACTAATAAGGTAATTCGTGTAAAATCAATTCGACATAAGTGGATTATAAAAGCCTGGGCTAATCATAACTGAGAGATTCCTCAATTTTCCTACTTAACTCATTCCTTAATTGCATCAAATGCTTTTAGACGATATTGAATGGGCCAAAACTAATACTCCGGATCCTGCATTGTTTACTTTTAGTCATGTTTTGTTTTTAACCAGAGCCGTTTAACCTTTGTAATCTATTAAAAGGAGAAGAGGTGCAGATTAATATGAATTTGTAAAGCCAGAAGAGGCTGTGCTAGTTTAGTACTCTGAAAGTGTTTATGAGTTTCCAGGAATGCTAGGAAATGTGTTTTATGCTGGGACTTAATCTGCTGATCAAAATCCTACTTCAGATGTCTAAGGGAAAAGAATACTGATTGTACTGAAAATAGAGTCATACCTGCAAGCAGTTCAGGAAATGCATAGGACTATTAATTTAGCATAAATTGAATAATTTTATTAATCAGCTTTCTCTTAAAATTAGCTGAATTTTATAAGTATTGTCATTAGGTTATTTATGTAAAGTCTATTGAGATAGCAGTTACTAATTTATCAAACAACATAACAAAAATATAGTACAAAAATTATTAAGAATCCCACCCAGCTAAACTTCTTGATTTAACACGCTGTTTTATTTCTACTTGACTATCAGCAAATTATAAACTTCAGATTCTCATAAAGCCATCAGCTCCAGATGTGTATAAAATTCCTTATTCTAAGTAAATACTAGTAATATAAGCAGGATGATGAGCTTGAAAACTCAAAATATTTTCTTTGCTTTCAACATCATAAAAACTCACCATTCCTTATAAATCTCCAATAATGATAAAATTAGAAGAATAAGTAATACAAGAAACTTTATTTGTACTAACAGACTCAGATTTTGCATATCTATCAGTTTACTTTTTATAAAACTCAATTCCTCCCTTCTGACCACCGATTACAATAAGTGATAATAGCTCACAATTTAAAAACTTTACATCATAATTGACCTGAATCACTTAAATCAGTCCTAACGACTACGTCAGCACCAGAATAGTGTTTTCATTTGTTAAAACAAACACTCTTTATCCATTAAACTACAATTATTTTGGATATCCACTAGGAACAGATTATCTCGACTGCACATTCTGCTACTGAATATTTGTCAATGCAATAAATCTGTCCTTCCCACAACTGTAAATAATTCCTTGTTCACTACTAATTTATAAACTTGTAATTTGATCTGAGTGGATTTATAGAGTGCAAAAATCCTAAACATGCGAGTAATCTTAAGCAATGGTATAAACATTCACAATTCCATCAACTCCTCCTACAACCAGTACACTTAAATCTGGACTAAATGTCATTGATGTAATAAAAATAAGAAAAGGAAGCGTGTAAGTCTCTTATATTTAATTTTCTTATAAATTTAAAATTCTTAGATTACTTAAAGCTGTTTGGCTGTTCTTACGTCAACTTTTACTGAAACTAAAAAATCCTTAAGACTAGTGTGTCAATTAACTATCCCCTGTAACTAAAATTATTGCATTATTATAACTTTTAAGCTTTATCACGTTCTAATCAAATTATTACTCTGATATAAGCTAAGCTATATTAGCCTAATACCCCTCTAAATTCTTATCAATACCAAAAAAGTACATAAACTCAATGGAATTTAAAACATCTTTTCTCTATTCAAAACTATTCAAGTAACTTTACAACTAATTCTACCGTTCACTTAAAAACACTTCGTCAGTTTTCCGTCAAAAGGTCTTTGCAGGTAACTTAGGAAGCTTTGAGTATTTCTATTTCAATGCTTATTACAACTCATCAAATTAACTGTACCTTTTATTAACAACTCAATTCCCGTACTCACTTGCTACTTCGATTTCATAAAACACAGTTTTGGCATCGTTTAAGTTAGAATAGTATCGTATAACTTAGAACCTTAGGAAATTTAACATTTATTATGGCAGTTTATGTAATAGCCGGAGAAGCCGGCTCAGAGGCCTTTGCGGAATGTGAGTTTGTTGGACATAAATTACAAGTAAGCGCTCCCAGTGTAACAGTTCATTTGATATGCAAGCATGAATCTGAGTGAAAAAATTATCTTGATAACGTTTGTAAAGGATATGGATTCCAGTTTCCAAGCTCACCGATTATTTTCACTATTGAAGGAGAGTTAATTGGGAACAAGGCTTAGTTTAAAAAACATGTACTTTTGAAGTATGGGTTAAAAGTTACGTTGAAGAAGGAAGAGAAGGCCCGGAGGGCTAAGTTTGATTTGGATGAGGTTAATAAGAAAATGTATTTAGAGAAGCATGGGGAGGAAAGGGATGTTAAGATATAGAAGTATTTGGCGTAGACTATGAGAGAAGGAGGGTTATAATTACTAGACGGATTTTACTCTACTTTGATAGACTAAGGTCTTGAGTTCTATGTAAAAACTTCCCACCTTCTAACCTTATCTGAAGATGATTTACTGCCTATGCTAGGAGATTAATAGGATTTGGAAGTAGCTCCAGAAATCCAAGCTCTTAAACCAGTGGAAATAGTTGAAGAACTAAATGAATCTCCAGAGTCCTAAGATCAAGAGGAAGAAGAAGAAGAGGAAGAAGTAGAAAATGAAGAAGTTGAACAATAAGCAGATGAAGAATTAAAACCTGATTAAGAAGGTGAAACTGAAGAATAAGACTAAAATTAATTAGAAGAAAGCAGTGAAGAAGTAGACAGTTTGTTAGAATTCGAGTTGAATGATAATAACATAGATTATTTTATAAAGAAATTTCAAGGATTTTAAGACTAATTGGAAAAACCTGATGAATTTGTGATTGATATACCTGAGAAAATTAATACAGTTATTGTAGATGAAAAGTTTCTAGTAGAAAATCTGGGCAAATATGACTTATTTGTTAATCCTTATCCCCTTATTCCTAACTAAATGATTGTAACACCTTAAGCTTAAAAAAATGAAGAAGGAAAATACTTAATACGAGACTCCTCTTTAATGCAAAACTGGCTTAAACTGCTAAACATTCCTTCACAAAAGCCAGTATATAAGGAAGGGGAGTTGATTGATCCTATAATTCCCATGGATGCTGTGTATGTTTAAGATTTCTCATCAGGTTAAATATCAGAAAGAGGGTTTACATAAAGTTAAATTAATCTATCACTAGAGAATACATAAAACTCGAATTTAAGGCTAAATACTGTGAAGATTAATTACAATCATTTACTGACGGAGTAAGACTGGGAAATCTGGTACAATACTGTTTCATAACTTAATGCTTTAGGATTCTATCAGTAACTTCCTTATGGGGCTTGTCATTTTTACCCGTTAACATCTGGATAAATGCATGTTCTTCCTTTACCTTTAACAGATATTGCTCCAGTGCCCTTACTTAACATATTAAATCTTTTTATACCCGATTTATAGATTTTTAAGCTTGAGGAATACGATTTTGATCATATTTTTCATAAAATAAATCCTGAAGATGATCCTAGAGATTTGGCTAAAATTTACATAACTTGCATAGAGAACTTGCTAATCAATGAAAAGGACTTCAATGCCGGAATTAATTTGGTTTTAACAAAAGATTGGTTGTTTATGGCACCTATTTATAATTCAATTGGAACGGCTAATGAAAAGGAGGTGCATTTGAATCCATTGGCATATATAGGCATTTTTCATTTACCTTATTTTGATAAATATTGGCCTGAGACTGCTGGAGTTTTTAAGGTTCCTAGAAATCCATATGCATTACTTAAGCATACATCAACTTTTGAGATTGCTGAAAAGGAAATTTAGTTTTATTATTATTATTTGATAAATTGTTTATATTTTATATTAAGAGATGTGTTCTCCATTTATGAGAGTATTGGTAACTTTCAATTTTATTAGATATGTTTCTATTACTAAAAGAGATTATTATAAACTGAACAGCTTCAAAATGTTTATTTTAGTTTTTTTCCGTGTTATATGTTATTTTGCCTTTAATATGAATGTTTCTATAAATTGATTGTGTCTATTCTTACTAGCTTATCTTAATATTAAATTCTTGTTGCTTAAAAAGGAATTAAAAAAGTTAATAATATTAGTCCTTTTATATCTTTTTGCTAAGTCTAAAGCAGTTCTTCCTCCTATGTCCTTAATAGTATCATTTGCTTAATTATATATAAGAAAATAAACTATTTCTAGATATCCTCGCTAAGAAGCTCAATGTAAGCCTGTTTTTAGTGTTATGTCTTACGAATTAATCAATTTAGGGTGTTTTTTTAGAATTTTGTCTACTTCATAAGATTATCCGCTTTTTATGGCCTTGAACCATTCATTATTATGATTATTATCACAATTAGAGATTTATTATTCCAATTCATCAAACTTTTACTTGTCTTGTCTTAAGTTTTTCAATGATCTAGAAACCTAGTTATTGATCTAGATCTTTCTAAATCAGGATGCTTAATAAATTTATTCATCAGGGCAGATTTCATTCATACAGTCGTAATGAATGCTAGAATCTATAGTGTTAGCTAGGGAAAAACCAGTTATTTTTCTTATAAATTACTTATTGTTCGGAATAGATCGTTTTACTAGGGTCTTAAATGTTGTTAGATTTTTAACTAAAGGATTGATCTATTTTCTTTTAAATTATGTCCTTGATTTTGATAGTTATGATATTCGATTCTTTTTAGATTCACTGTAATTTGCCTAGGAGTTTATTTCTGATATTTAAGTAGACAGAGAAGATTTACTAAGTTTTATTGCTTTCACACTATTGTATCGTTTTATTCGCTTTTATTATTTTCAGTTCATTTATAATATTTTAATGTAGAAGTATTGAGCTAGAATTTATGTTAAGATTTAATGAAGTACTCAATAGCAATAATTGCTTAAGCAGTTATGTATTAAGCTTTAAATTATATATTATGATAAGTTGCATCAATATGTTGATTCATTACAAATTGAATAAATTATCAAGTAAAATAAAAAGTATTTACTAAATATCTCTCATAGCAGTAGATTTAAGAGGAACTTCATCATCTTTCTATCTAATTTCTCTGACAATGCTAGGAATAAGACAACTAAAGCAACCTTTGACTCTATAAGCTTTGTTTTCTATATCTTTAGTAGGTTTATCAAGTATTCTACGAACAAATTCATCAGTAAAATGATTACAATTTTTCCTAAAGATATTATAACTTGTTCCAGTATAAAATTTTCCTATAGCAATGGCTAATTCAACTATTTCTTATTAAGTCATAGATGTTTAACCTAGTAATATTGTTTTCCTTAGTTTATATTCTTATCTTGGAGCTGAAATATAAACACCTGTTTTTTGTGAATCAGAATAGCCGTATGAGTATTCTATTGTGTTTACTTCAACTCCAGTATGAAATGCCCCTACTCCACATAAAGAAAATAAAGAGTTAAATCTAGTTAAGTCGTACACATTTAAGTAAACATCCATTTTATTTATAGTTCGTTTCCTTTTACAATTATTAACCGACATAACTTCTATCTATTAGATAATAAGGCTAATCATTAATACAACATTTCTATGTAATAAATCAGTTATTAACTATAGCTGAAATAGGCTGCTCTAAACTTTCACTTAACTTTCCCCTTTCTGCCAAAGGCGTGTCACTTTTCAACTTCTCCACAAAAATTTCCTTACATCTGTCTAATTACTCCAACTCAAGCTCCAATTTACAATACAGCAAATTGAGCCATTAATTACGGAAATTCAGCTGTCCAAACTACTCCAGGGCTACAGTAACAGTAACAACAGCAATAACTAGAGAGGAAAACTATGCTAGTTCATAATCACTGTAGCAAATAGAAGCAAACTAGTCACTTTTCTCAAAAATCCTCTCAAAATTATACTCAACTCCTGTTATATACAAAAGTTGTCTTGATAACTCAGCTGATGTAGGCCTATTAAGCATTCATTGCACCTTTTGCAAAGCATACACTTCAGCAGTCTTTATATCATCCTGCGAGTACATACGGCCACAATGGTTAAATGCTACTTCTAAACTGTACATATAGCTTTCATGAAATTTTGAGGCTATCATCAAACACACAACGCCCATTAATTAAAGAACAGGCTTTTTTACCTTTACTTTTGATAGGAAACCGTGAATTAATTAAACAGATAATTACGCAGTTTCTATACCAGCTCCTAGTTCTCCAGCTAGATTAATCATTCAGTTTGTTAATCTTTTCAGCATTCATTACTCTACTTCACTGCCTTCTAGAAAATCTCCTGATGGAGGAATTAAGGAGTCTTGTTCCAACATGTATTGAAGAACCTCTACACTGTAATCCTGGACTAGATTTTCCTTTTTTGATATCATATTTAATTAATTAGATTTAACATTTAATATCTAACATACATAGGCCTTTTTTAGATAACATCATTTTCCTGGAAAGAGAGGGAAGCTTTTTATGCAGGTTTGGCTGAAAGTTGTTTGAGTTTTTCCTATTATAACTGAATTTTTGGAAGGTAGCTGCGTATAATTTACTGAATTCTAATTTTTACCTTGTTTAGTTTCTCAGTTGAGGCGATTAGGAAGTAACTCTTAATCTTTTATTTGTGGGCTATTTTGTGGCTATTCTAGTCTAAGTGTATTAATTTTTAACTAGTTTTCCAAATCTATTTGTATAAGCTGTTTCTTGTTTTACTTGCTCTTATATGAAGCTAGTAGGTAGTTTAATTTGATTTTATTGTTTTAGTTCTTTATACTTTTAGCTAATTTCTCGTCTTCTGTTTATTTATGGCTTTTTAATATCTCTAAACCTGCTTTTTATATTGGCATAGCGAGTATTACGGCTTCTTTATTCAGACTCTTATAAATTATCTTCTGAGGGATTAGAATCACTGCCACTATCCTATTCATAGGAAGAGTCATTAACTCTATTCAAAATTTCTGATATAATACTAGCCCTATCAATTACTATAAGATTAGTATCATTTAAACTATTAATCTAATCATTATAAACAGCTATAGACTAACATAAGAACCTACCAATATCCATTAAGTTTTAAACAGTAAATTGTTAACCAGCAAGATGGCCGATATTAGCACCGAAAAATGAGGTTTCTAGGGTATATACACAGTTAGTTTTAATCTCTTTAAACAAATTTATCCTGAAAGTGCTTTCTTTGCTTTTCTACATCCTGAAACTGCAGTAATTATAACTAAAGAAATCACATAATTGACTCATTAAATACGGGAAAAGGCGTGTAACTTCCGGGCCTTCATTACTGTTGCATCCGTACATGAAAGTATTCTGTCTTTTAGAGTGTCCGTGTAGATCCACTAAAATCTCAATCTTACGTCGTTAGGATATCCCCTATATCAATTGCTTAGCCGAGTGTATTATAGGATGGAACATTTAACTAGGACTCCTTCATCTTCGGTTCAAATCGACTCCTACTAGACTTGTTCTGTAGTTTCCTATCACAACACCATCTGGATTTAGCATAGGAATCAATGTAATGGTGAAGTATTTCAATAGGAGTTGGGATATTGAGTCCTAAGATACTAAAAACTGAATAATTCCTTACATTACTCAAGAACTGACTGTTTCTCCGGGATGAACTCGGGCTGTTATTATTACAGATTTTCTTTTTTTCACTTATTTTTACTTTTAAGAGATTTTAATAGAGTTTACTTATACATTAGACAAGCTTTAGGCGAGTTTTTGTACTTTAAACTTAATTGAGGAAGGAATTGTTTATTTGATTTGCTGTATGAAATCTTATAGTTAGGTGTAAGTATAGGGTATGCTCTGTGCTATATACAATATTCCGTTATTCTCTTTAAAATCTATATTAAAGGAAAGGCAATAGTAGAATTTGTTGCAATTGGGTCTAAGGTCCTCTGTTTTTCAGTAACTGATCTAATCACCTCCAAATTATCATTAATTTTTGTTAGTATAAAACAAAGAAAGCTTCATTCCCTATTGAAACAAAGAGAAAGGTTTAGTGAAATTTCTTATATTAAACTTGTAGGATTTATTAGCAGTTCAGTTAGAGATACTAAAGTAGAATCACTAGGTGTTCCCAGTAGTATTTATGTCATTCTACATTCAAAGATCATATTCAAATGTACTAACAATTTAAGCTCTTTATAAATTGCCACTTTCAAATTTTGAGTCAAAAATCAAATAGTTTCCAGTTCTTTTATCTATAGTTCTTGTTTATATCAAAGGAATTACATTAGGAATTTACCTGTTTCCTATTGAAAATTTAATAGTTTTTATTCTCAAGTTGAGATTTCTATTATAAACAGTAATTTTATCATCTTAATTCTATGATAAGATTTAAGGTAAAGAGTTATCATACATGGAGTATTCTAGTACTGGTTGTTATTGCATTTAATTTGTTCTCGGTGATACAATCTAACTGCCAAATATACCTTCTTATTTATCCTATACTAAAGGTTGAGGGGGAGGCAGATGCTAATAAACACTTGCATCTTGCAATGAGCAACTCCTTCTTTTTCAATTTTATTAGTCCCTTTTTTCCATTATTAAACAAAATAAATGTAGTCTAAAATACCATCAAGTAAATGTAACATATAGGTCTTCGCATAATTGAATTAAACTTAAAGCTTTAAACTAGAAGTTCAGCCTAAATCCGTGTCATTAGGACTTTAGTATTTGACCGATTAGTCTAACAATTTATACAAATTTAACGCTTAACAGAATAGTTTGAAATACAGAATTGATTTAAGGGTCAAAATAATAGAAATCAGGTCGAATAAATAAGTTTTATTGGCGCTTTCTGATAAAAAACAGCTTTATTGTCTTGGATAAGATATTTCTTAGTACGGATTATTAGGGATTTAGAATAATTATGACGTTAAACAACTAACTTTAATACCATCTCTTAAAAGCTTCTAAATTAGTTCTTTTGATATAGGCCTATCACATTGTACAGCAGTCTCAAGTTAAAGTTAATTGTTTACCTGAGGAACTGGGTATAATGGTCAATTATGCTAAAGCTATAAATCGAAAGTTAAGTAACCTGTTTAGATGGTTGATATTTTGAATATATGGAATGTAAGTTAAACTGTATGCGGAGATTCCTTTACGGCTATTTTAAGCAAGGGTGGCTTTCTGTATATATACGGAGTTATCTCTAATAAGTGTACTGCATATTAGGAAAGTAAACCCTTGATTAAATCATTAAGATCTTCTATGCTTAATACAGATGAAAATTTACCCTATAGTTTTGTGAGTTTAGATAATAAAATAATAAACAAGATTATCAGTGGTAGAGATACAATTTGCATTATAACTGATAAATATGAAATATACGGAATAGATGGATGCCTGGACCCGTTTAGATTGCCTTAGAACATAGGAGATAAACTCGATAATATAATTGTACTAAAAGACTATATTGTTGGGTATTCTAAGAGTGGAATGCTGTATTAATGGTCTCATTGTGATAAGCACAACACTTCTTTAGATTCTCTTATAGAAAGTATTCAAACTGAGTGTAAATTAGCTTCATATTCTGCGTAAATTACTGAAGCCCACAATGCCTTTATTATTGAATGGAATTAAAAGAGTTTTGGTATTGTAAGTAATAGCAAGGTTGATTTATAAAAGGTTAAGCTATTGAAGCCTTATGAAAGGTAGGTTTTGAGTAATTATTAATTTAATTTTGAGGATTCCTATACATAGCAATCTGTATTTGATACTTCTTATTGTACTTAGAACACTTAAAAGGAATGAGTTACTGTAGATTCTACTAATTTATTGAATTCTGTCAATAACTATATACTTAAACTAAGTATAATAAGGATAAGATAATGAAGCACTACAAAAAAAGCAATCTGTTAAATACAAAAATTACTATAAAAGCAATTAAATTTTTACTTAAAACAAATAATAGCTTTTAGACATATACCAAAAAACATTATATTTACTAAGTTTAATTAGAAATTCGGTAAATTTTCTTAAAAACTTGATCGTAGAGCTTATGTGCCTAAACCACTAGCCAACAATATAAACATAGGGCCAATTTAAGTATCATAGTTACAAACTATATAAAGAAAATAAAAATGTAGTTATTTATAGGTGAATTAAAACAATAAAAAGTACAAATCAAATCTAAACAGCCCTAAATAATCTATGGTGAGTACCTGCAATGTAAATTATAGAGTAAGGTCTCTTGAAAATACAGTCAAATCCAAATAAAAAGAAGTAAAGAGTATCAAATTTCACCACAAAAGCAGATAATCAGAAATCCCAGTATTAAGAGATTTTAATAGAGGCCAACCTTTAATGTTTAATTGAAAAATTACTAATAAATGTAACAAAATATTAAAAACAATAAAATTTACTGAAATTGAGTTTATTCTAAGCTTGATTATTTGACTCTATTAAAAGGATGAATTAACTCTGGAACAATCACAATGCCACTGATTCCTCCATAAATCACTAAATTTCTAGCTTTCCGGAATATCCCTCTTGAAAGTAATAATGTTGTAAGTGAAAGAGCTCCAAATACCATGAAGCGTTCTGCATAGGTATACTGCCGTATGTATATTTTGCGTTGTTCTCTTAACCCTGCCACGTATTAGTTCTGTAGTAATCCTTATTATACCGACCAGTCGATTGCATCCTGCTTTTATTGCACCAAAAAGCTTTTCCAGGATTAACATTTCTCACTCGCTAATTTCTTTGAGTAGTCAATATTTCCTTTAACAAATTTTTAAGATTTTTCCTTGCAGTCATTAAGATAAGAGTACACGATTTCCAAATACGGATCCAATATGCCCATTTATTATTATATAGCTTAAATACTAGTTTATATACTTTGTTGGGACTTGTTACGACTTATTATCTGTTAGATCTGAAGTGTTACTACTTTGGGGGGTTTGACACGAGCACTGTTTAGCATTCTTGGAGAGGATCTTTATGAGGTTTAATTTCTACTGATTCTTGCTGAGTTGATAGTTTCTACTTGTTTGGTGTTTTAGTTTAGTACTTAATGGTCTAGCTCATTACTTTATATTTCAATTATACTTTCTTCCAAATTCTCTTAACTGTCTGTAAGCCTACTTAATTTTTAACTTATTTAATCAATTTTTTACTCCATAGATTCAAGGTTATCCTGTATTCCCATCATTTGAGAGTTATTAGTAAGGTTCATTATAATCTCATTAGCTGCTTAAAAACTCATATTATCTAAAGATCTACTTATATCCTTTTAAATTGCAAAGCTTTCACATGGACTGTATCTAAAAGACTCTGCAACATCAGTTCCAAGGCAATGACAAGCTTAAAAGTTTTATCCCATTAAAATATGCCGAGAAAAAGTAGTCGAAGGTTTAGGAAAATGAGGAAATTATCGATAAAACAGCCGTCTTTTCTTAATTCCAGGAATCAGGAATTATTCAAAAACGCTACTCCTTCTGTGAAATCAGAGTTTCCTTATATTCCTTTCAATGCGAGACATAATTACGACTTTAAAAATGAACAACCTGATTGAGTACAGAAACTATTCCCTACTGAGTTTAATACTGATTATTATAAGCCTTCTAAAACTGTTTAAACTCAAAGAAATTATAAACTAACTTAAACTCCGATCACATTGCTGTAAACTTCAAATGTTTACTTGGATAAGGAATAAATTCAGACTTCATAGACAACTAGAACCAGGTTTATTTAGCTAAGGGAGAATGATTTAATAGTGTAAGGGAATATATAGCCATAGTTAGCTCATAGCCAAACATAGCCCTTTTTTTATTAAAGAGAAGACAAAAATAGAAAGAATAGTAGAATGTAGATGATTAGTTAGATGTAGATTGATAGAGTTCCTATACAGACAAAGTAATTTAATACTAGAGTTATACCCTACAAGCCAAAATCAACTGTTACTAAATCTGATCTAACTTCTTACATAAAATATATTAATAAAGTACCATTTAAATAATCTACTACTGTTTAATCTTAGAAAAGCATATTTTCGTATTATTTCGTATTAAATGATTAAACATACAAGTAAATAATACTTATGTTATAATTTAGTCAGAATAAGGAAAATATAAATTACTAAGCAATCATTTCATAGCTTTCTTAAACTTCAAGTAGGCAACAAATCCTATAATAATTTCTAATACCATAAACATCAATAAAAGAATATTTAGAACTTGATCTGCAGCTAAAACATAAGTCTGAAGTCTTATAAAAAACACTGACCCTAATATACTAGGAACTCCAAAAATAATAAATCAAAGCATAGTTCCTGGTCTTTCTGCTCTATTTCCAACAGACCCTACAAAGATTCTCACAAGTTAAATAATCCAGAAAAAGATTAGAATACTGATTTCCGCGCCATAACTACTAGCTGGATAAATAAACATTTGTCTTTTGTATATAAGCAATATAAGAGTTAATATCATGTAGATTCAGCTGTAATAGGTATCGAAGAATAATATAATCTGCAATGGTAAATTAGTTACAGGTTACCCTTATATCATTTTTGTATAATTTATAAATATCTTATAGTGATCATTTTGCTCTAAAACTCTTATAATTGTACATAATTTTATATAAGTAAAGAATAGTAATTAAATCAACATATAACATAATTGATTAATTTTTATTATTATTAACTCTAAAAGATTTCACATGTGCATGAGCATTTTTAACTTCCAACTTGCTCTGAACACTTGAATCTGTCAGTACTCTATGTTAATTAGCACATACTGTCTTGTTTGATTCTCATATTTCTTATTTACTTTTGCTCAATTGAGCTAACTTATGAATTTGGATCTGAATTATTATTTTTGGCAATATTTCATAAATTTCTATTGTTGTCAGTTAAGCTTAAAGCTACTTCTTAGCTTTCGGAAGCTTCTTGGATTATGGAAAGTTCTAAACTACTATTAACACTATGGTAAGGATTGATCATAAATAAAAATGTTGGTGAGAAATCCACAATATTTATTTTATATTTTCTGCACAACTCGCAACTCTGTATATGCAAAAAAAGCCTATAATTAATACATAACTTTCCATAAAGCAACAATTAAACTATAAATCTATGCACACTCTAATAATTATCTACATACACATCTCACAATTAATGTTTTCTATATATCCAAACTTTAATAGTAACTAAAATGTCTGAATAAATTAGTTCTTCGCTTTACCACTTAGATACTGAAAACCCTGAAATTCGTTATACTTCAACATTTGAAGCAGAGGCCATATAATGTGAAATTCTTTCAAGCAAACTTCCCTTAGTTTCCCACTCTAATGTAAATCTAATAGCAACAAATTCTACTTTCATAGCATATGCCAATGCTTCAAAAATCGGTATTTTAGACCACGGACAGATAGAAGATCATCCTTCACCTATCATCGAGATGCAAATTCGCTAAGATAACTCATATTTGGCCAGCATCAGTGAAAATTGCTTTTAAATCCACGATTTGAAATAATTCTGTCAAATTGTGTTTAATCTACACAGAACGGATGGAAAATTTGAAAGAGTGATTTGGCATCCAAAACGAGAAGATTTTCTGGCGACTGCTGTAGGAAATGATGTGGAGATCTGGCAAATTACCCCTGGAAAAGACAGAGATCCCTAATGGTACAAACTGCTAGACTTAGGTGTATAAATCTATGATATTGCATTTTGCCCAGAGAATGAGAACTACATAACAGTTGCTTTAGACAAAGGAGTAATAAAGATTCTAACAATAGACAATGAGGAAACAATTTTTGAGGTAAATGCTCATACTTTTAACTTAAGAATGTTTCGGCCGTCTATAACAGTATGCCATTTGCCTGATTTCCACATACTGACTTCAGGAAAGTCTTAAAATGAGCTAAGTTTGTGGAATTGGGAGTAATAAACTAAAACTCATACATTGATATTCTAGGCAAATAATGAAAAGTTAATTTAGGCCAATTCGTAAAGCGTTGTTGTTGCTGATACATCGTTTAATATATTAACTGTAGTTTTCTTTTAGCAAGAGGAGGGATTGATGAAGTTTTACTCCCTTATTGAGTTTCAATTGCATTCTTCTATTTAAAGGATGGTTAGAGGAACTTTCGGTGAAATCTATGCAATTTAGCATGAATAACTTATAAGAATTGATATTCCTGGAGGTAAACCAAGTATTGAGTAATAGATTAACAAGGTATAGGAGGATATACAAAATAGACTTTAAAGCTTAGACAATACATTTAGTTAATTGTTGTCACTAAAGTGAATTGATACGTTTTATGCTTCTAAATCAAAGCAAATACTAGAAAACACTGAGTTCTAGCTGTGTAATCAACATTTACAGTGTATTACAGATGCAGTGAAAGAAACTTACTAGCCTTAGTTTGACTCAGGAGTCTATGAAATTATAAATTAAGTGAATAACTAATTCTCAATTGGGTTAAGGGAGTTTAAGGATAAAATCAATAACAATTATCAGGTGATTTCTAACACAATTGATCATAATCTAAAAATAGCTGAAACACTATCAACCGTTACAACTTCTTTATCAGATTACACGTCAAAGGATATTTAACTGATCAGAACTCCTAAAGCGTTATCTAAGGAAACATAAGATAATTAGTAAAATCAAATTTAAGTATGCTTTAGATATTTTAATACTATCATCTAAATGCAGTTAATAACATTACATATTGCCATAGTTTAATTAAAAATTTTATATATGGAAGATTTAGACAGCCCCGGCGTTTTAAGCGATGAGTATGAAGATTATGATGACTAGGAAGAAGACTATGAAGAGAATTAAGATCCTGGTAGTCCTTAAAACGTATAAATTCACAATCAACAAAAAAAGGAGAGTTTTTCCTCTAATATGGATAAGTATGAAGATAGAATAGAAGAAGCTGATGACATAGATAAAGCAGATTACGATATGGGTTTGAGAAAATCTTAAATAAGCTCAAAAGATAAACAGTCTGAAAATACTGAGTTGTATAATACTTAGTATGACTCTTAAATCAACGAGACGATTCTACGTGACGAGCTAACGTCACAGGATACCATTGATTAAACTAGAAAGAACTAATTAAAGAAAAGACCTAATCAGCAACAGGCTGATATTCAAATAGGTTACTTAAATTTACTCAAGGAAAACTAAATGCTGAGATTCAAACTAAAGGAATTAAATAATAGACTAAATAATTAATTAGTTGTGCATGAGCAGAAGAATACTGTATAGTAGTAAACTAGAAATGACCCATAAACAGAAAAAGAAAGTGCTTATAAGAAATTAGCATATTATGAAAACTAGTAAAGAAAAATAAGATAAAGATTAGATCAACTTTAAAATCCTAATTATTTATCCAACTTGTATTAAATAATCGGATAATTACAAGATAAAGTGAAGTAAGTTGAATAGTAGAACCATGATATTAAAGTTTACTAAAATAGAATGTCAAAGACCTTAGAAGGAGTAAGAGAAACAGGAGAAACTGAGGAAATGGCATCTGATTTTAGCATTTTGCTTGAGGAAAATAGAATCATAAAGGAAAAAACACTTAAAATAAAATCTGCTAAATAAAGAAATGATAAATAACTACAAGAGAGCTAAAATAGATCAGTTTAGTTATAAGAAGATTATCAAAACTTACTCAATGAGTATAGAACATACTAATAACCCCAAAATTCTTAAGGAGACATAGATTATCTTTAATCCTAGACTTAAGAAATACAAAACTCAATAAAAGGTTCTGATTTAAGAATAAATAGTCTTAAATAGCAAGAAATGAAACTTAAGAGACAGTTTTATTAAAATACTTAAAAGTTGCAGGATATGCAAACTATTATATAAAAGTTATAGGATGAAAGAGAAAAGCAGTCTTAGACGTTAGCAAAACTAATGGAAGCTGAAAAAATGATAAGAGGGAATTCTGTACCGAAGTTAAGAAGTCGAAAATTAAATAGGACATTATAAAGCTAATGAAACATTGATTCTGTTAAAAATATTCGCCTAAGGTTTGATAAGAAGTACGGAAACTCAAACAATATCAAAAACAGAAGTTTTGTTATTTAATAATTTTGAAAAAGTAGTATAATGGGTAATTTATTACGTAAAATTGATGAAGAATAGAATCTTGTTTATAGGGATATTGGCTTAGTTTTTCCATTTTGTATTAATAATCAGTTTATGATATATACAAAGCTAATTTCCCTTTTATATGATATCATACTTAATTTAATTTAATTAGCATCGATAAATAGTTCTAGATTCTTATATATTTGCAATTAAGAAACTTTTATATTATAGTAAAAGCTACCTCAATATATTCAAATTAGATTAGTTAAAATCTAATCTGAGCTATAAACTATAATTTTTTCCCTATGTAGTCAAAAAAGCAAATTTCTACAACATTAACAGTTTATCATAGAAATAAGATCAAAATATAATACTTTTTATAAAAGTTTATAAATTAGATATGTTGTCAGGTTTAGTACTTGTCTCTCTAGTTCATAGTTATGTAGTGGTCTTTTTCAGTGAAGACTCTGATACTACTGCTATTGAATTTTACAAAACTCGTTTGAATTAGAAGCTTACAGGGAAATTTAACTCATATCCAAACATCTACCATGAGATAGTAAATGATTCTCTTCAAGTAACCGATGAAATTGTCGTAGGAATTGATGAGACTACAAATCTTATTGATTCATATAGAGTAAGAGCTCTAGCTGAATAGCAGTAGTTTATTTTGCTAATTCCAAGCGATA
>CAKKTI010000145.1:0-45614 GCA_920105805.1 Condylostoma magnum
ATGCTCCGAATTCCAATGCATAGTTTTCTTGGAATAATGTGTTATTAATCACTATTTGAACTTCTTAATTTTGATAGGTATTATCAAATGCAATATTAACAACACCCTTATTACCAGTATTTCCTATGAATTATCCATTATCTATTTCTATTTGACCAACATTGAATAATTCAATACCTGATGCTTAATCACAAGTAATGTTATTGAGTTGTATTGTAGTTATGATTAGCTAATCTCCTAAATCTTAAATAGTTGCAATTCCTGATGCTGTGTTTTATTAATTACTTCCTATAATGTTTGTAAACTTTATGTTATCCAATTCTAATTTGCCTATGTTTTATATATTAAGAATTTGAGATTAAGTTGATGAATTGCTAATTTGATCAAATATCCCATCTGATAGTTTAACAGAGCTTTAAAACTGTTAGATTGATATTAGGGGATGGTTTTAAAATTCTACTTGTTCAAAGTCTAAGTTTCCTAGAGTTATGCTGGCTTTACTTGAAAGGTTAAAGATATTTTAATTACTTGTACTTGATTACAAAGTAAATTCACTTTACATATAATGATTAGAGTTTTAAGTAAATGAATTGATTATACCTCCTAGTAACTCTTAATAATCATTCACTTTTAGGTTTTATATATCTATGTTTTACAAGTTTATTTAGTTAATTTGGCCAGCTTTCATGAAATTTTAACTTATTTGGGTGAAATTTATTATCTTTAAGTCTGTCATTGTGATTTAATCTATTGAATCAAAAAGTAGAAAGCTTGATTAAACAGTTTCCTCTTCTGAGCTAAAAACTGTATCTTGTATATCCAAATTTTCGAGTCTGGAATTGCCTTCATTTTTGTCTTAATACACGATAAAACTATCGATTACAAGACTATTATTTATACTAATATTCTCCACTTGCACATCAGCTTAGTTTTGATAACTATTACTCTCTATCTGAGAATTATCTAAAGTTATAAATCCTCTGATAATATTTGAACTAATTTACAAATCTATTAAGCTAATTTCGTTAAAATTTGTAACATGTATTAAGGATTGATAATTCTGTAACAATATGTTAAGCTCGAATGTGATATTTTCTAAGCTAACTCTTCTAAATTTGCTGATTTGCAGTAGGGAACCAAAGTTTACAGCTTTATACTCATAACCATTGTTTAAAAAGCTTACCTTTCCTTTGCTATAGGTGAGCTCATTCTGGTAACTATCTGAGCCTAAATCTATTACATTTTCAAAGGTTACTATATTATGAAAATTCACATTGATGAATGCTACATTAGAATTCCATACAGATATGATGTTTTTGTACTGATTCCTTATATTATAAAAGTTAACATTAATGAAGTTTAGCTAGGCAGCATTAGTTACTTTTATAAAACTTGTATTATGATACAAATCACAATAGGACTATTAGGCGAATTCTTCAATAACTTCATCCCTATCATTGTAAAATTGTCCATCTAATTAGTATGAATAGGGGCAGTAATCACAATTAGCACAGTTTTCAATTAGGTCAGTATCGCCGGTAAAGTGTACATCTTTAAATGTTAGTTAACCGGAATTAAATGCAATATATTACTCAAAATTACTGATTCTTATTTGACTTGGTTCATTCAAGCATGGCTAAATTTCAGTATCTTCTGAGCACAACAAGGTCGTTATGGTTAAAGTGTCTATCTTAGATTTTACACTTCAAAAATCATGAGTCGAGCTTCAATCTTCCAAATCTAATTACCCTATATCAATTGTATTGCTTTAAATATAAATAATACTATTTTTGTACCAGTTTCCAGCTACAGCCTATATTAAAGTACTATAAGGATACTCTAGTGATCCATTTTGCAACTCTTGATCATTATTTCTTACATAAAATATCTTAGGATCTTCAGCACTTGTTTAATCATAAGGATAGTGGCAGAAAACAGCCTCCTTAGTAACCTTGTATTCTAGCCCTTAAGGACAATTAGGAAAACATTCGCCCGCAAAATTTATCATATTATTCATGCAACGTAAACAAAAATATTCGATTTGTTCTCCCGCTCTTATCATAAAGCAATTCGTTTACTAATAGATTTCATACTCAGTACAAGCCCTATTATCAAATATGCATTCAAAATTATTACAATTAGGATTACATACATTATCCATAGTAAGAAAATCTACATCAGAGCACTCAGGAAAGCTATCGTAGCAAATTTAAGGAGACCATACCAGATTATAATCTTAATAATGCATCTAATAAAAAAGATTGTTTAAAATCTATTAATCATCTTTGCATCCATCTTAAGGCAATGTCCCCCAATTGCAGTTTAGAATCAAACATTCTGGTTTACAGTCCTTTTTATCAGTTCAGCTGCATAATTCCGAGCATTTTCCACAGTCGTCTTTATCATAATAGCATTTTAGAGTATTGCAGCTTTCCTAGCAAATGCCATCTCCTACCATGTCAAGCCTACAATCTTTGTCACAATAATCACTGCAATCTTACCCGTCATAGTTACATTCACTGTTATAGCACTCCTACTCACAAATTCCGTTACCGGTCTACGAGAAAAAACAATTTTCACTACATAAAGTGTTCCTACAGTCCCTTTTGTCAAACTAATACTCCTTGAAGAAGCATGCTTTGTCACAAACTCCATTTCCTAACTTCTCTCGTGAGCATGATTAGCACTTTCCAAAGTCAAACCCACACACTCTCGAATTGCATGCCTCATCACATTAATCATTAGCAAATTAAGATGGTTGGCATCCTGTTTTAATGCAATCTTAATAGCATTCTGTATATCCCCAGTAATTTATGTAGTGTCTATCGAATCTGCATGTATCAGCCATGCACTCCACATCGCAAATCTGGTTTTAAAGTTTGTCATCTGAGCAGTAACAGAACTAAGCGTACACACTGTATAGCTGAAGAAGCAACATATTTTATTATAAAGCTTAGAACAAGAAGCTTATATAGTGAGTTTGTTTTATTATTCATTGATTTGAAGGTATCTACACTAACTCTTTTTAAGCTATTCAATATTTAGGAGAGTAAAAATGCTGATTTCGTAAATAATTTAGGGAAAATAGTAGCTTTACAATAATAACTCAAATTAGATAAAGAATTTATTACTAATAGAACACCAAATTCAAGGAAAATCAAATATTCTAATGATTTAAAAACGAGTGAGCATTAATCTTGGCAAGTTTAACTCTTGTTTAAAATTGACTAATATTTTTATAGGGATTGTGAGTTCACACAACATTTCATAAGAATTAGGTTTAGTCTTTAATATGGAATTACAAATATATAAAATTAGCCACTACTACCAAATTACTAACTAAAAGAGTTGATGTAATAACTAAATTAGAAGCATTTTTAAGACGTGTTCCTTATCTAAGAATTATTTACTTTAGAAGTTACATAAATAGAATATAAATTTACTCTCTACAGTAAATTATCTATATCACAACTAATAGATTATCCAAATTATATACAAAGAATATACCTGCAATCTCTTTCATAAGTTTAGATTATTTTCAAGTATAAATCAAATCACTATAAAGTTGTTTTTCTTAACACCACATACCTAAAATTATGTCAATCTTATAGAGTGGACAGGCATATTCTGCTTCTAGCATAATCCAGAGATCAACTTTCTCAGAGATGTATTTTTCCCTTACCAAATAAAATGTTACAGAAGTTGGTGATACATGATTCCTTAAGATGTCAATCCCTCAAAAATTTCCAGAAGTTAACTGCTAGTAAGCTCATGCTGGAGGAGCACACCTTCTGAGATTTCTGTAGGGGGTTTCCATCTTTCTCATTTCTGTATATTTACAAGCATTACTAAACCCTGAAGAACCAACCAGAAGAGCAGTTGTTTTGAAGCGCGTCCAGAATAGCAAGCTATTGCATGTGATTACAACTAAATTACTACTATTAAATCTCAACGCATCACCTACGTAGTTAGTAACACTGATTCCATGGAAAGTTGATGATTATTTCCCTCAATATAGCATTTTCACCTGATTGAGAACTCATCAAGGACCAGCAGTTGAGAGACAATCTTTCTTGCAGATAGAGATTAACTTTCAGCAATTTATAAAATTTGAGAAAAACTTTTAACGTAATATTCATAATTTGCTTGGTATGAAAGAAAAGTACATCTTTCATTCACTCAAAAAAAGACTTAATACTTAATCACGTTAAAGTTGGTACTCCTATGAAAGCCCTCGCCTTAGTATTTATGATTAGACTCGTCAGTTTTATAACTTTGACTGATAGGATTGAATTAGAACTCCAGAAATTTAGTATTTGAAAATGGTTGAAGGCTTTCTTAAGAGGTGCAAAGATGCTATAGATGCAATCAATTTACTTATTTGGATTATGAGATACTCATTTTATATATTGAAACAATTGCTATTTGTTATAGCATATTAATGAGAGAGATTTTAGATAAGAAAGAAATGAGAGTGAGGGAAAAGAAGGTCAATAGCCTCAATAGGCTAACAAACAGCCTCTGTAAATTAATGATGCGGATCCAAAAAATATTTAATGGAGTCCTATAAATTTCGAAAGTTGCTTTAAAAGTGAATAGATAAGCCCTAATTTCATGGATTAGCTTTCTTAAGGCTTTTTACTTAATTTTATATTAACTTTTAATTTTCCAGCGGTGTCCAGTTTTTATTATCACCAATATTTCAATAAATACGAAAATCCAAAAAGAAATAATAGATTGAATACAATTATTTTCCAATAATTATTCGTATGTTTTTCATAACCTTTTTTCACGATGTGTTAAATTTTAAAATAAATTTTGTCTAGTTAAAAGGCCTTCAATAAAATGTCAAATAATTCTATAATCCTTACTTACCTGGACCAAAGCCTGCATATGTTATAAATTCGCACAAAATTTTAACAAGGAAATGTAATAAAAAACAGTTAAATTAATACAGAAATAAAATAAAATTAAATTTAATTATTACCAAATTGCAGGAAGGTAAAATCTCTTATAAATTTGAGTAAAATTCATTAAAAATAAAATATTAAGGTCAATTCGCTACATGCATGAGTCAAATCAAAGATAGGAAATGATTAAAATTACATAAACAATGTTACTGAGAAACTACAAATCAAAAATTCAAGCTGTAGATCCACTGGAAAGAATAAGCAAACTTATGCTGCAACTTATTATAATTCTAGCAGCAACGTTAGATTTAAAAATAACGAGATTTAATTATTTGTAAGAGTATCTAATTATTCACGCATAAGATACAATAATAACTGCTTATAATACACTATTATTAGATTTATATTAGCAGTGTAAGATGTACTCAATAAGGAATTTCTTAGGGAGTTTAATAAAATTTCCAATTCACAATATATAACTTTTGTAGTAATTTACTATATAATATGTAGTCTACTAGCGATACTGTAATAAACTACTTATTCTATCTTTTATTTTTATCTATAGTTAATAAACTGTATTCACCTATATACTGATTTCCCCAAAAATCTGATCACTTTAGATATATAATTATATTGAATATATAATACAAAGTAGCAAAATAATAGAACTAAAAGCAACAGTTTGTAAGTTAAGATTACATTTTACTTATGTATTATATAAGGATAGGAATAAGCAAATTTATACTGCAAATTATTATTATTGTAGCAATAACTTTAAGTAACGTAAGATTTTAAAATTAAAAAATTATTTATTAGCAGTATCCAATTGTTATTATATGAATTATAATATATCATTATAGTATTTTTAGGAGCTGATATTATTAGCAGCGCAAAATATACTTAATAAGGAATTTTTTAAAATGTAAGAAGTTTAATAAAATTTCCAATTCCAATGTATAATTTTTGTAGTAATTTCCTTAAAATTAGTTAGTTTGTCGGGGATAATGAGTACCTTCTTATTAGATATTATTTTACTCTTCTCACAAATGTATATACAGTATCTTATTGATTCTCCTTATTATCTTCTGATAAAATAATTTTGTACCTTCTATCTTCAATATTAATTTTTCTATTTCCTTTCCTACCTTATCTCCATAAGCTTAAAAGCAAATATAGTTTTACTGATATCTTTCTCTAACATACATAAAGTTGGAAACCTAATTGTTTCTCAGATATGTTGAATTCATTCACCTGTAGATATAAAATCTCCTAGCATTTCAAATACCTTTGTTATGGGGATTTCCTTAAACTGTTATAACTATATTTGGAAACCTTCTTGAAACTTTGATGTAAATTTTTACTTTTTGACAAATTTCAGTAATAAGCAATATTGAATTGCTTACATGCTCAATAACTTCTGAGGATGTTACAAGATCAAAACTTTTGTATGCTTAATCAACTTCTGAGTTTTAAAATTTCAGGTTTTCTAATCTTGAGTCTAATTTTTATGTTCTAATGCTTATTAGTAAGCTTCAGGTACAGGCTCAAGGCCTTTAATATTATCACCTATCAACTATTAAAAGTAAGCATTGGGACAATTGGGAAAGTTACAATAAGTTTATATTCTAGTCAAAGAGAAACTACTGATAACTTAGGAAGAGAAGCAGATTAAATAATTGCATAAAATAAAGGAAATTAATAAGAAATTATATAAGGAGAAGAGTCTTTGTAATAGAGATAACCAGGGTTGAGAGAATAGAGAAATTTTATTTAGCTAAGAAGAAGATAGAGAGAGCAAAGGAAATGTAAGAGTATTTAAGTTAAGGAGGAGCTGACTTAAGTAAAAATGAAGATTGTCTAGAAATTTAAAGGAGAATATAGCAGAGAAACTAAAGAATCAGATGGCCAATAGTTAGTAGAAATTAAGGATTTTGTTTGTTATTTAGAATTTCAGTGGTGTCCAAATACTTGCTATTGACTGGGATCAATTATCATGTTAGCCTTTATAAGCTAAAAACCTGCAAATCTTTTGTAATTGTACTTGATTTGATTACAAAATCTGGATTTAAGCTTACAATCAATCTTTAAAAGTAAGCATAAAAAAATGTGAGAAAGATTACCTCTCTATTGTGTTTAATTTAATACAATTTTAAATGCTATTATATAAAGCCTATTTAAGCACACATACATTAAATCTACCAACTTATTTCTAAAAGTTTTATTGAACATGTAAGCTTCATTTCTAAGTTTGATGAATTGACAAATTATAGGGATTGAATGAACAGAATATGCTTAATTCTTTCTAGAAGTATATAAAAAAATGTTGAACTTTTTAGTCTTGATAACTCTTGTTCAAGGTTAGAAGTCTGTAGTTCTCATGGAGGATGCAGAGTAAGCTCAATTTGCTCAATAACTAGTACCATGAGCTGAAGTTTACAGTCTTACTCATCCTCCAGTCCTTCAAGATTACCAAATCATTTACATGGATAATTATCATCCAATTGATTATCTATAGATTAACTAGTCTTTAACTGGAAAACTGATCATATAGTTAACAAATTAGAAATTCTTGCTTAAAGGATCTATTAGCTATTAGGAATAAAGGGTGACAGTCTTTAAGGGATACTTTAACTTATTGAAGCACTATGGATGGACAAAAAGACTTGCTATTGTAGTTTAAAGCGATGAAAATGAACTATAGAATTATAATAGCCTAATAGAGCAATTGGATGCAGAAGGAGCAGAGTATGTTACCTCATTCCAATAGAATATAGCCAATACGAAAAAGATTTCAGACTTTGTATTCTATATAATCAAAATTCAAGGATACAAACACATTCTATGCATTGCTAATCAGAAAATATGTAGGGCTTTATAGGATGCAATGAGGGAGGCAAAACTTGAGCGAGAAGGGATGAATCTGATAGCTAGTGACATGGGATGCAGTGAGCTATCCATGATTGGTTCATTTTGCATTACCTCTTCATCAAGAGATCCTTTTTGGTCTAATGAAACTCAGATAATGGATCGATTCAAAGTAGTTGACTCAGAAATACAAAGGCTAGTTAAGTCTAGAACATGCAGCTGGGAAGATAACGATTGCTTAAGAGAGAAGCTTCAATAGTCTTTCCCCTAATAAATAGATGCATAGAAATGTATTATTTACAACTACTAAGAAGGAGGTTGATAGACTATAGGAGAAAGTGAAGAAGCATTTGTAGAGTTGAAATAGCCAATATTTGTAGGAGGAACTTATATTGTGCCTGATAATTCAAAGTTTAAGATAAAATTTAGCACAAATCAGGATCCTATGGAACCAGATGGCACAGTTGATATCATTTCTATATTTATAGCGTAAAGTTTTGATCCTTTAGTAGAATACTGAAACTAAAGTGATGAAGTTTTAACTCATTTCGAACTAGTAAAGCAAAATGTGGCAGGATGCGGGATATTAAAATCAACTTAAGAGCAAGTTGATGCTTGTATGGATCAAGTTGGAATGGATTTTGGACTGGCCTGAATTATCAATTACTAGTCCTTATTATCAATTAAAATTTTTGATAAACTTAACAGAGAAGGCTAGGAGTTATTAATGATAAATGTAAGTGAAGGTAATAATTTATTTTAAGACTAGGAGCTTTATCCGTTATATTTAACTACTGAGCCTGATCCAAACTACTATGTAAGAATGTAAGTTAGAGCTATAAAAGAACTCGGTTGGAATAAATTGATTCTTTTTCTATATCCTATTAGCATACTTAATGGGTAAATATTTATAGATGAGTGCAAGAAAGTAGGAATAGAAATAGAAAATCTTGATACAATACCCTATCCAGAAAATGTCGAACCTTCATACTTTGAGGAAAATCCTGAAGCTTTAGACTAAATCATAAATTCTAAGTCTAGAATACTATTCTACTTAGGCCCCCTTATGTAGCTACCTTAATTAGCAGCCATGATATATGAGAGAAACCCTAATAAGCGGATTATTACTTTTTTGGGGTATATTACAAACGAAGGAGTGTATACTTAAGCTCCTGAATACTAATATCTAGTTGAGGCTTTCTTTTCAGGGTCTATTAGCACAAAGTTTGATAGTTTTGATATCGAGCATAATGATTATGCGTAATTTATAAAGCAATTGCTTATAGAAAAAGTCGGATATACAAATAACTTTTCTTGTAATGGCTCAGATTCAATTACTGTTTTTATAAAAGCAATTAATTTTGCGATTTTAAGAGGATTAGATTACGAAGATTTTGCTTAAATAAGAGATCTTATTTTGTATCGTAGAATTTAGCTTTGCACAGGATATTTCACTATGAATGCTAGCGAGAGGAGAAGGGCAGTCGAAGAAGCAATGCTTAATAGTGATATGTGGGTAGATGGATTGTTCACATAAAGAAGATTTATATAATATTCGACTATATCCTCAATTAAATTCAAAATAGTAGACAAGGAGTTGGGATATACACATGTCTGGAATGATGGCACAACAGGAAGAGTCCCTGATGTTATTACCAATACTCACGATTGTTATTATAGAGATACTGGTAAAATTGAAGAGGCTTAAATATTCATAATTTGCATGAATTTGATGATTTCTGCAATACTAATAGCATTTGGAATTTGTTGCTATATTTATAGAGATAAATTTCACTCACCAGAAATTAAATAAGAATTGTTTGTCTGTTGGTAAGATTTAATGATTAGACTAGGATTTGCAGCAGAAGCAATTCAAATGACTCTACACTCAATTGATTTTAGCCAGTTTCCCTTAAGAATAGCTGTGTATCTAAACTTAGCAGCTCTAGCCTTTAATTATGATTACAACTGGTTTGCAACTTCTTACAACTTGTCAATCTTTTTTACTTTTGGAGTAATTTATGCTCAAATTCTGGTAACTTTAGGTGCTTACAAATATATCCAAAACAAATCAGTTGTATTTTATATTTGTTTTAGAATTGGAGAGACAATCATCCCTCTTGGAAACAGCTTAGCATTTATTCCTGCAACGAGAATGCTTTTGAGTGTTTTCAGATGTTATAAAGGTGAGTCAGAAACTGAGTTAAATTTTGAGTTTGATTGCGATTACCAATGCTACTCTGATATCCATAAAACTATCGTAATAATAAGTAGCATAACTTTGATTATTTATGGATTTACATCATTATGGTATCAGATGAATTAGCATAAGATGTTTATGCAGTTTTAACAAATTCAGCCTAAGTAATCCTTTATTCTAATTCGGTTTATTTTCAAAGTTCTTTTAGTGTTTGGGATATCCTTTAACATCTTTGAATAATGGATTACATAAGCAATATTTGTAGGATTACTTGGCATATAGACAGTAATATTTTGTAAATTGAAAGGATTCAATGATGGTCAATTCAACTTACAACAACATGCTGTTTATATATTCTGCTTTATAGCTAATTCATTCTCCCTAATTTATTTCAATGTTGAAATGAATGAAACAGGCTACATTGTTTTAGGAACTGTCTATGGATTTACTATTTTAGTTTTTGGTGGAATAGTGCTTTACTTCCTAAAAAAGAAGTATACTTAATTCATCATTGTTCCTAAAAAAATAAATCCTGAGAACCTTATTAGATTTGTGTTCAATAGAGTGCCTTATGATGTGCATCAGGAAGAGTTCGATAAATATAAAGCATATTTGGAAGAAGTATAGCAAAACAGTTATAAACGGCATAAAAGGCTTAGAGTTTCTCAAACAATTAGGTAGTAAGCTTTAAACTCATAAATTAGTTGTTTGAGTAATATAATCTTAATAATACTTATTATTTATCTCTAAGAATAACAAATTTATCCTGTGAATTATTACTATTGTATAAATTATAATACATCATTATAGTATTTCTAGGAGCTGATATTATTAGCAACGTAAAATATACTCAATAAGGAATTTCCTAAAATGTAGATGAAATGTTCGTACTATAGAATTTTCTCCAAAATCTATATTAATTCTAAAATTAATGATTGCTAGAGTATGAGATAGATAAATATATTGAAAAATTATAAACTCTTTAGATGGGGTGGGAGAAGTGTGCCCGCTCTAACGAAAAGTCACAAATATGCAACAACAAGTGTTACTAGAGTTAGGAGACATGTTAATGAATGTAGGAAGCGTGTTATTAAGGAAGAGAAATAAAGAAAACCTATATCTTAATAAATTCAAATGTATAGAGAAAATATACAAAGTAGTATAAATATAAGCAAATCGTTAAAATAGTCAAATAATAACATTAAAAGCAAAGGTTTGTAAACTAAAGATTATATTTTACAAGAACATCAAATAAGCTATTATTGTATAAAAGAATACAAAATAATTAATAATAAAGCGATAAGATAGGACGAAGATTATCGAGTCTCTTATATAGCATAGTGAGCAATGTATAAGTGGAATCTACTTAAAGCAAAAACAATTAAATGCTAAATTAGCATAATCCATTCGAATTTACATAAAACATAGAAAATAACAGCTTTATTAAGTGTACTTTGTTTAGTTATCTATGACTTTGTTTGCTAGAATCATGTAATTATTGCTAAGATCATCTGTATATTGAGGTGACAGCTTGAAATTTAAGAAGTTTACACCAATTTTGTGAATAATTTTAAGTCCATTTTCATCACAATAATTTTCTAGTTCATCAGGAGTTAAGAACTTTTCCCACTAATGAGTTCCTACTTCCACTACTCTTGCAATGTATTCTGCACCTATTATAGACTTTAGGTAAGATTGAGTAGTTCTATTTATAGTAGTCATAAACAAAGTACCACCTGGTTTTACTTTTTGACTAATTTCAGTCATGAACAATCTTGAATTGCTTACATGTTCAATAACCTCTGAGGATATTACAAGATCAAAACTTTCGTGTACTTAATCAACTTCTGAGTTTTGAAATTTCAGGTTTTCTAATCTTAAGTCTAATTTTCTATGTTCTAACGCTTATTAGTAAGCTTCAGGCACAGGTTCAAGGCCTATAATATTCCCGCCTAGTCTAGCAATTCTTTCAGATAATATACCACCTCCACATCCGACTTCTAGTACATTTAAATTCTTAAAGGGTTTTGGGTAGTCTAATTGTAATTATTCTATAAGATACCTTACTCTTATATCTGCATAACGATGCAAAAGATCTGAAGGCTTCCACCAATCCAATTAGGAGAATGTTTTTGCCTCATTCGGGTCTAAATTTGACATAAGTCGTTTAATTATCCTTTGCATATTTATTATAATTTAGTGCTTTAATATGGGATGTCATAGTAGTAGAGTCAATAAAATATAGCAGAATAGTGGTAGTTTACTCATGCTCCAAACTAGTGACGGATAAATGATTGATGTTAATTTTTTTAATCTGGGATATGAGTTCACACTTCTCATTTCTCCTGGAATACAAGGCAAAAGCTATTATAATGATATTATACAATGAACTGGGGATAAGCTAAAAGACAAAATATAAGCTAATTTGTTAGTTTATAACTATTATGAAAGCAAAATCAATAATAAGAACGATATTTGTTTGATGTATTCCGATTGTGAGGCTGCCTTTTGGTTTTTGGCACAAGTGTTGAAAGTTCCTTATGAGAAGATTATTTTATACGGAATTTCCATTGGCTCTAGACCTTCGTGCTATCTCGCGGAAAGAAACTATGGTATAGGAGGATTGATACTACAGTGCCCTACTAACTCAATGTATGACAATAATTCTGATACTTGGTATTATTTTAATGAAAACAATATTTCTAATGTGTCTAGAATCAAAAGAATTGTATGTCCTTTATTAGTAATTGTTCCTCTGTAGGAAAACTAAGGGGCTAAAGAGTTATTAAACATATCTCCAAGCTAGTATAAAAGTCTAAAATCTATTGAAAATGCAGATGATAAATCGCTAGAAAGCATAGATAGTCAAGCTTTGGTTGAAGAAATTAATGAGTTTATTAGTCATTCATCTTTCATGGTATAAACATGTAGTATGCACATAAAATGGATTATTTTTATTACCTACAATCTATATCTGGGCTAGATATTCCTTAATATTTCCTTATAAAGTCTTTATAAATCAAAAACTCATTATTTTATTATAAAACTCTAAAAAAATTCCCTCTCTAATAATCTCCTATTTATACAACAACATAATACTTTAATTGATTACAACTCATTTCATTCATTTTAATACATAACGATAATAATGGATTACAATAAAGCTAAAAGGAAAAAAATAGTGCATAATATTACATTTAACTACTAAGATCCTTAAAAGCCCCTGAAACCAAATTCTCTGCAATCAATCTCAATCAATAACATATCTTCCCCTGTTGATAGTGATATTGAGCCAACAGCAACTAACTCAATAGGTATTACAAGACCAGACACACCTCTAAAGAAATAACTCGCATTAGACTTCTAGCCTTTATACATACAATAAATCAACTGCAATGAAGTTGATTCTATTTCTCAACCAAGTTCAAATTATTAGAGTTAAATAGTAGAATAATAGGAAGAAGAGAATTTATATAAGAAATTGAATTTTATAACTAATTCAGACTAATCAGATAATAAACAAACTAAGTTAAACAGGCTAAAAACTCCAGCTTGGATAAAATTCAAGCCAAGTTAAATTAATACCTTGCTTAATTCATCTGTTTAATCAAATAATCAAGAAAACGAGTCCTCAATATCCCAAGCATTGAAGTCTATGAGTTATATAGATATTCTACTATTATCATAAAACCCTTAAGATTTAATTGATAAGTTTAATGATGAGAGGCATAAATTATAAAAGAGTAAAAGTAAAAATTATTCTTTCTAATTCGTTGACTGCTGTATGAGATGTCTCAATGGATATAATGTTTGATACTATGATTATAATGGACTAAAAAGACAGATTATAAAAGCATGACTAAATAACAGAATGTTTTATTGAAGAAAATAAGAATCTAATAAAATAGAGACTGTTAAGATTAAGAATATTTTAGGTGTGTTAATTGGAACAGAAAGCTCAACTTTTAGAGTTTTTAAAAACAGGGGAGATATAATATACGGTAAAAGCCATTTTCCATGAGAATGCTTTACAATAGTTACTAAAAATAGAACAATAGATCTTGCAAGTAGTAATTTTAAAGTAAGAGTGGACTTTATATCAGCCATAACATTCCAAGCTTTTGTAAAATCTGTTCACACAAGCACAGTTCCAATATCAAAGCAAGCATACACACATGCGGTTTTTAAAATTAAAGTATTTTATGAAGCTTTCAAAAGAAATTTGACAGTTGTTGAGCTATTTCTTGTAAATTACAAACAGTTAGCTATGCATAAAACAGCAATGGAAACCTCTAATTTCGAAGCTATTTAATTTCTTAGGTAAAGATTAATTGTACGTTTTACACCCTTTCATAGATTTTGCAGAGTAGTTCAGTATATTTCTACAAATAAAACCTAGTCCATTATGATCAAATATATTAATTAGAAAAAGCGGGTATGGGGACTATAATTAAAAAGATTTGTTGAATTGAAAAAACGATTATTTAATAATTGTTAAGATGGATCAGAATTTGAGAAATTTTAAAATGAAATTAAATCCTATGTATAATCAGGAATTGCACCAGGCTTTCATTCCTTATTCAGGAGCAAAACAATTCCTACTTTAGATTCAATATAAAGAATAGAAAAATGGGATTAGTTAGCTTAATCTTAAACATATTCATAAGAACTAACAAAACATTTAAATACAATAATTATATAAATTGCATTGAGTATTACAGCTTCTTTAGGTATAAAAGATGTTATAAAATGCAAAAATAAAGCCTTTCCGTCAAATTTCTAACATATTAATAATCTAACATGGCTAGTGCATTATTATTCTTAAATATCCGAGGCGAGGTTTTAATATACAGAGCTTACCGTGACGATGTATCTCGTACAGAGGTCACCTAATTCTGCACTTAAGTAGTAGCAGCAAAAGAAGCATCAGAGAGACCAATAGTAACCCTTAATGGAATTCACTACCTACATACAAAGCACAATGACATAGTACTTGTAATAGCAGCAACCGCAAATGTTAACGCAGCCCTTCTTATGTCCTTTCTCCACAAAGCGGTTGAAGTATTTAAATCTTACTTCAAAGGAGAATTTGACGAGAATCACCTTAGGAAAAACTTTGTTTTAGTCTACGAATTGCTGGATGAAATAATGGACTTTGGCTTTCCTTAGATACTAGAGCCAGATGTCCTCAAAATATATATAACCTAGGGAAGATTCCGCCGAGAATTAAAGCAGGAATAGATCTAAAATGCATTAATACAAGCAACTGGGGCAACTAGCTGGCGGCCAGAAGGTATTTTTTACAAAAAGAACGAAGTTTATATAGATGTGATAGAAAATGTGAATGTTTTGGTGAGCAACAGGGGAAATATCCTAAGAGCTGAGGTAGCCGGGCAAATTGCAGTTAAAAGCAAGCTGTCGTATATGCCTGAGTGTAAATTCGGTATGAATGATAAGCTAGGGATGGGTTAATCCCGCTCAGGTGACAGAGGAATAGCAATAGATGATATAAAGTTTCACTAATGTGTTAGACTAGGACGATTTGACTAGGACAGAGCTATTACATTTATTCCTCCTGATGGAGCATTTGAGCTAATGACATACAGAGTGACTGAGAATGTGAATCTTCCGTTTAAATTGACTCCCTTGGTAACTGAGTCATAGCCCGATAGAATAGAGATTTAACTGAGAATCAAGTCTTAATTTGATAGGTACTTGTTTGCTAGTAATGTAGTTGTTAAGATTCCTGTTCCTAGGAATACTTCAAAGACTAATCACTCTGTTTCATCTGGAAAGGCGAAGTATGAGCCAGACCAGGAGGCTATTATGTGGAGGGTTAGAAGGTTTCCTGGGGATACTGAGTATGCTTTTAGAGCTAATGTTATGTTATCGCAGACTAATTCGAAGAAGGGGTGGGGAAAGCCTCCTATAAGCATGGATTTCTAAGTCCCCATGTTTACTTCATCAGGGTTGAGAGTGAGGTTTTTAAGAGTTATTGAAAGACATAACTATAAGCCTATTAAGTGGATCAGATATGTTACCAAGGCAGGAAATTATCAGCATAGGATTTAATTATAATTTTTGGTGATTAAGTATTTAGATTATTATTACTTAGGTTTTTTGATAGGTTAGAACTTGTTCTTTTTAGATTTGTAGGGCTTAAAGATGAACAGTCTAGTTTTAGATTGTAAGATTACTCAAATTAAGTTCCCATTAGCATACTGCTTAAATTACTTCCGGTAGAGTTTTATTCTACTTATCTGGACTTTTTTATATCAGATTCCTCCATTTCTAACTATTTTGTATAAATTGGCTTGATCTGCAATAGATTAGTGCCTTCATCAAATTCTATATTCTTCTTTATATTTTTTATATCATTAAACTCTTTATTTTTCCCAAAATCCTATTAATTATTTTACCAAATATCCCAACTTTCGTCGTCTGATGACGAGTCTGATTGAGAAGATAAATCAATAGATTATTTATCACTATTTCCAATCATTTACTCAGTTAAAACCTCAGCAAGTTTTTCAATGTCAAAATTACAACGTTCTACTGCTATTTACTTTATATTCTCTAGTTCCTTTATTCTATTAACCTCTTTCTCGAAGTCAGCTTTTGTTAATGGATTTGGGTCTTTATCACAATAACCTGCACTGTGCCCAATAGACTTGCAACTAGGGCAGAATAAAGTTTACTTTTCCTTTACCTTTTAGTCTATTTCTTAGACTTCATCCTCATCCTCGTCTTCGTCCTTATTTTCATGTTTACTAATCTTGCATCCTAAAGCATCTTAGTTAGATTTTCCGCAGCACCAGTATAGCTCTCCACTCCATGTGCTTGTATGAATTCTGCAAGACCAGTTAAAGTTCTCATTTTCATAGTAATTTTTCTTACAATTCCTGCAAAGCTTCTCTTCATTTTCTTAGTATACTGATTATCGCATTTGTTTCATCTTTTTTCTTAAACGATCATACTCCTCTAGTATATCATGGTACTTTTTATCTATGTTTTCATGCTCCTGTTTAATTATCTCATATTCGTACTTTGCAGTGTTTATTTAAGTCTGAAATCATTCAATTCTTTCCCGGGTTTATGATTGAAGTTTTCCTATATCTTATTCGCATTTAAATCGATCTTAGGCTTTCTCAAAATTACTTTCTGCTAAATTTCACATGGCTTTAATTTTTACTGCTATGTTGTTTTCTATATTATTACAATAATCTAAGCTTTATTACTATATATCGTTTATTTTGTTTAATTCGTCCTATAATATCAATTCGAGAGATTGATCACTAATAAGATTATTGTAAACATGATAAAGTCCTCCTAATCTCTCTCCAACTAAATTGTTAATCATTTTCAGTACAGCGTTTTGATGCTTAAGCTATACACCTTTATAGTAGTATTCTTCATTTATAGAGGTTTCTTGGCTCAGTAGCTTAGAAATTTTATTATTCAAACGATTTATTTTCTTATAGCTAAGTCTGAACTACTGTAATAGTTATTGAATTTCTTAATGTACAAAATACCACTTATTCTTTTCAATTTAAGCATTCTATAGCGAGTAATTGGACATCATTAGATTATTCTGATCTTGAAAAAGTTATCAATTTTCTCTTTTAATTTGTTCCTAAATATTTGAAGTGTCTTATAATACATCGTCTAGTTCTTCTTTAAGCTTATCCAAATACTCTTATTTTTATTATAACTAGCTTCCTATTCTTTAGCTTAAAAGTTCTTATTCTGAATGTTAAGTTTTAAATCGATTTCCGAATTATTTGGCACGAGTTTTTGCTGTTTATTTTCTTCCTTCCTATGTAAGCATTGGTAGTATATACTATTGTATTACTTTGTCAGCGATTTTGCTATTGATTCGAACTGTTTTTGTGTACTATCTATTTCTTAGTTTTGTTAGATTAGGCAGCTAGGGCCTTAATGTGGTACTAGGCTTTTTGTGAATAGTTTAAAGTAGCTTAGGAAGCTTAGGCTCAGTTCTACCGAGCTTTATGCTACTTAGAGATAATTATCTCTTTCTTAAACTCTTATTTAGAGGAGAAGCTTATCTTGATTTGCTTAATCTAGACATTTTACATTAAATAGGAATTTACTTTATTGCATAACTACTAGCATATTGATGTATTACCTTTAACACTAATTATAAAGAAATAATGGTTAAATCTTTTATAATACTTTAAGTAAATGCAAATAAAGAAAGCAATTATATGCAATAAAAAGTTAATCAAAGATGCATAGATTTTAGTGAATTTATCTCTATTTAAATTAATGTAATATAAAGAATATTCTTATATTAATTACTTTTAATACTAACTAAATCGAACCACTTGATCTTTTGATAGTAATTATATTATCTGGGCTTGGTTATATGATGACCTTTTATTCTTTAATTTCTTCATCATCTTAGATTCGTAGTGAAGATTCATTGTCTTGTAAACTTGAACAGTGAGGTTAAATAATAACGCTTATACTAGATTCAAAGCTTTATTCCTTAGAAACAATTTAATACTTAGATTGATAGATAGTATCCTCGAATATCTCGATTCTTTGCATATAATTTTATATAAGTTATGCAAAGTAATCATTTCTTTAAAAAAAATTGCTTATTCTTTAGTTCTTATTTTTAATAACTATTAATAGCTGTAATAATAAGGAGAGTAGCCAACTTATTATAAGTATAACGTTTAGAATTATGAGAACACAAAATAAGATTACTTCAACTGCAAAAATTGATTCACTTTTTTCAAAATACATTGCAACATAAATAGTAACACCTGAAATACATAAAGATTATGCTTCAATCTTATTAAGATCAGCAGTTGAATATGGCCGCTTTATTACCTAATAATAAAATGAGAAACCTATTACTAAGAATATCAAAAGCCCTTGTAGTATTATATTTAAATGAGTTTCAAATGCAAGTATTATAATGATTATCACCTTGCGATAAATTATAGTAAACTCCCAGAAAAATTTATCGCTCTTGAATCCATGATGCAGGAATCCAAATATTAATTTTCTATCTAATTTATTTAATTCTTTTCTATTATATATTAAGTATGATAGACAAATTAAAGGAAAAGAAACTATCCATAGAATAGATGAAGGAATAGCTACATAAATTGTATAATCAGAATGTTCATCATTTCAGCAAGTTATATCCAAATCTTCAGCTAAATAATACTCTTCTCCTTCAAATTATTTGCAACTAAAAAGTTATAATGTTTTTTTGGTTATAAGAGGATGAAACTGGAAAAAGGTAGCAACAATTGATCCAGCTATTTTCCATTTCAAATACTCTTGTTTTCTTACTAAGTGAACTAAAATCCATACTAAAGTTATAAGGAAAGATAACGCTATTGGAAAAAGCGATATTACTGCTAGTTTTATAAAAATAGGATTTACATCCTCATTTAGATAACAGTCAATAGAGAATAGTTATTCTTATAGATTTCCAGCATCATTCTAACCTTGTAAAAACTTGAAAAATATATAAGGCCAATTTACATCATAGTGGGAAACTGCAGTAATTAAAGATAAATAATTAAGCATTATTTTTAAGTATACAGACAATAATGATTTGTCTTTATATGCACTTTAGATTAAGCTTCTAATAAATAAGTAAAAAATCAGTGTAAATACAACTATTATGAAAAATAATATAAGATTGCTAATCCACTCCTCAGGGCATTCAAGGCAGGTTTAACCAAAGCTTTTACTATATTTTTTATCGCAATGATGGCAAAGAAGCCCAGTATATCCATCCTCACAATTTCCTTAAGAATTATGTGGATTTTCCCCACCTAAACAAGCATCTTTATATGGGCATTCATAAATAGAATCAGTATCATTCCAACGCCAGTAACCTTTTACTGGAACTATATCATCTCTACCATAACAAATAGCATTAGAAGGACATTACGCACATTCATTTTACGGAGATAAGCTATAAGTTCCCTTCAAGCAAGCTTCACATTTATTTTAAACTTGACTTTCTCCTTTAACACATTCTCTTAATTAAATATTTAACTAGATATTATTTGCTTCTAGATCTGCAGGCATAATATCAGATTTCAAATTAATTTTAGTTGATGAAGATGGATTATCGGTGATGATTAAATCATCTATTATAAATATTCCATTATTAGACTTAACTCTTTTACTGCCTTATAGTATTGTTTATTCATTTTCTGCAGTTAATGTCAACGAAGAAGTTTATGTATTGACCAACTAACCATAATGGTCTTTAACTTAGATCTGTATAGCATTTTCAATATTTTATCCACTTGCAATATTATTTAATTACATCTGCTATTCACCCTCCTAAAATTCCAAGGTAATAGGAAAAGATGCTATAAAAGAGCCATATTAGGCTTGATTAGATTACTATATGTTTTCGTAAATATTGGGCTTAATAGAGTAGTTCTTACTAGTCCAACTAATTCCTCCACCTTAAATCGATGCAATATTACCCTGAAATGTGTTATCAAATATATCATACTAGCATGATAAATCACAGTCTAAAAAGATTGCTCCTCCATCTCCAACTAACGCTTGATTCTCAGTAAAATTGTTTTAATTAACTATCAGTTTAATATTTTCTAAATACAATGCTCCTCCATTGCTTGCCTTATTATTACTAAACATATTATTTGTTATGTAATTTTATTAAGTTGATTCTTAAGTTAGCCGCAAAAATATTCCGCCTCCAAGTACAGATTAATTATTTGTGAATGAATTATCACTTATTACTATATTTGAACACTCAAAGCAAGTAATATTACCTTAATTATCCAAAACTTCGTTATGATAGAACTGGAAATGGTTGATATCATTAGCTATTAAAACTTCTCCACTAATATTTTTAAAAACTGATGACCTAATATCAATTTCCGTTTAAGTCAAATAAGCAAATCCACCTAAATCTGCCTAAGACTTCTAAAATGTTGAATTTTCGATTACCAATACTGAATTTGCTGAGCCTCTTAAATCTCCTCCCTAATTAGCAGAATTATCCATAAACTCACAATTATCTAAGAATACTGAGCTTAAAAAGAATAAAATTGCTCCTCCATTATCATCAGTTTTAGCTTACTAAAGTGTTGAACTTTACATACTTAATTGGCTGTTTATTGCTATGTAAATAAAATTTGAATCCTGAGCTTTTATAAAATCAGTTCCAATGATTTCTATTTCTGATACTAAAGCCATTATAGCTGAAGGAATTTATTTCACAAGATTGTCTTCAAATGTAGAAGATTCTATCCTAATCGTTGAATTACTTAGTCAAATAGTACTAGATTAATTCGTTTCATTTTATTTAAATAAACAATCTTATATACTCACTTAAGCACTTTATATGCTGTTTAAATACATAACAGCCCCATCTAAAGCAGCTCAGTTTTCTATGAATTTTGATTAGTTCAAAGTTAATGTTGTGTCTTGATCAACATTCAAGATACCCCCTTATCCAAAGCTAGTATTTTTATATATGTAACAATTTTATAGAGTTAGATTTGATTGATTTGTTCCTTTAATAAGCGAAAATTAAGATTTGACAGTGTTTAATTCTATTTGGGTATTATAAAAAGCTAATGTTGATTTCTACCCAGAAAAGATTAATTGCTGTTCATACGTATTACTTTGTATTTTCGAATTAGTATCGATTCATTTAGAATCAGTCAAATATGCAATTTATCCTTCATTTTCACTTATTTAACAATTCTCTGTTTCTAAAATAGAGGAGTTACCCTACCCTATCATACTTAACAGTTAATTTCCTGTATTTTGCTAAATATAGCAATCCTTTAGTAGCAATCTAGCACTTTATTAGGAATTAATGCTTAGAACTGTTCCTCTATGAGATACATTTTATTTAAAAGTTGAATCCTGTATTGTTAATTATCCCTGTAGTAGTAACACCACTGTTCCATTAGTACCTGATTTATTTTACTTGAATTCACAGTCTTTTATCAATGATTAGTCAGAGAAATTTACTACTGTAGTGCTGTACAAGCATGATCCATTTACTTCAGCTTAGTTTGATTAGAATGTTGTCGAATTAATTTATAAGTTGAGGATAGGAGAAGAATTTTTTATATTTATGCATGCTCCATCAACTGATGCTGAGTTTTCTTAAAATAACGAGTTAGTTATAATAAGTTTAGCAAATTAATCTTATAAGGTTTTATCAAAGGAAAGATCGATAACCCCACTTTTTCCACTATTTCCAATGAATTTGACGTTCTCTATTTCTGTTTCCATTATATCAAACAATGTAATTCCTGACTCTTGATTACAGGCTATGTTGATTAAATCTAAATCTGTGATTGTTAGTTTTCCACTCAAATCTTATATGCTTACAATTCCTGATGCTGTATTCGACTCATTTTCTCCAGTAATGTTGTTAAATTTTATATTAAATAAGTTCAATTAGCTTCCATTCTATACAATTAGAATTTAAGATTAAGATGATGTATTGCTAACTTAATCAAATGTACAATTAGATATTTAGATAGGATTTTATGCTTGTTATATTTGTACTAGAGGATAGTCTTAAAATTCTATTAGAGTAAAGTCTAGATCAAATATAGTTATATTGTTTATGTTTGTAAACTAAAGTATATTCAAATTGTTATTGTCAATTTCTAGAATGATTGAAGTTTTCATATAGTGGCTAGAATCTAAGATAAATAAATTGGTTATATTTTCCAATTATTGTGAGTATTCAGCGGTGTTTAAGCCTTATATTTTCATGCTTTGTATATCTATTGACTCGACTTAGATAGCTTGTATAATATTTGAGGATAATTAAGTAAAATTGATAAGCTCTAGGTTTGTAATGTCTACTCTGTCTATCATTTAAAATGTTAAAAAGCTTGTTGAAATGGATTCCTCAATTTAATTAAAGATTGTGTTTTTTATATCTAAATCTTCGATTGTAATATGGCCTTAATTTATATCTTTGTACAATATAAAACTATCAGAGATTAAACTATTGTTTATGCTGATGTTTTATATTAATACGTCTGATTAAGTTTGATAGTCATCATTATTTAATTAGGAGTTATCCAAATTTAGGAAATTTTTAACGATGCTTGAGTTTATTTCTAAGTTGATTAATTTAAATTCACTAAAGCCATTAGCATTTATGTAGTGTGAATCATTTTATGAGAATATATTAAGATCAAAGGTAATATTTGATAGAGTAATCTTTTGCAATTTGTTAGTTTTCAACAGAGAACCCAAATCCAATGCTTTATATTCGTAGCCGTTGTTTTAATAACTAACTCTTCCTTAGTCAAAAATAAACTCATCTTATAAGCTATCGGAATCTAGAGTAATTACACTATCATAAACTGCTATATTATTAAAATTAACATTTGTTAACTTAGGACTGCAATTAGTTAATGAGATAAGGCTTTTATACTAGTTTCTAATGTTTTAAAAGGTAACATTAATAATATCAAAAGATTCAACACTATCTACTGTTATAAAACTTGTATTATGATATAAGTCACAATAAGATTAGTCAGCAAAATCCTACATAGCTTGATCTCTATCATTAAAATATTGCCCATTCTGTAAGTACGAGTAAGGACAATAATAGCAGTCATCACAGTCTTCAATTAGGCTACTTTCTCCATCAATTATAACATTTTTTAAGATTACTTTACCTGCATAAAATCCAATGTATTCTCTAAAATCCTTTATTTTTATTGTACTTGGTGAATCTAAACATTATGGAATTTGGGTATTTTCTTAGCATAATAAGGTTGTTATAGTGATTGTTTCTATTTATTCTTAGATATTCCAGAAATTATCAACTGTTTTCAATCCATACAAATCTTCAAAATCAATATATTCTATATCAATTACGTCACTTATAAGGTATACAAGAGTATGCCTATATCAATTTCCAGCTAAAGCCTGGGTTAAGCTATTATAATAAAGTTCCAAGGAACTTTAAGGATCGTTTCCTACATAAATTATGTAAGGATTATCAGTACTTGATTCATCATATGGTAGATAGCAGTAAATATCTTTTCCAATTTCTTTAACTCCTAATCCTTTAGGGCAGTCTTTGAAGCACCTACCTCTAAAAAGGCTTGCATGATTAAAGCATTCTACACAAAAATTAGGATCATTTGATCTGATATATGAGCAATCACTACGCCATGATCATATACTATCAGTACAATCCTTATCATCTAACATGCATTCAAAGTTATTGCAATTATTATTGCATTCTCTAGTATATTAAAAAAATTCTATATCAGAGCACTCAGGAAAGTGATCATAGCAAACTTAAGGAGACCACAACAGATTATAATCGTAATAATAGGATTAATAATACAAGGAATACCTTACATAATCATATTCCTCACATCCATCCTAAGGCAATTACCCCCAATTGCAGTTTAGAATCAAACATTCTGGTTTACAGTCCTTTTTATCCGTTCAACTACACAATTCTGAGCATTTTCCACAATCATCCTTATCATAATAGCATTCTAGAGTATTGCAGCTGTCCTAGCAAATTCCATCTCCTATCATTTCAAACTTACAGTCTTCATTACAATAATCGTTACAATCTTCCCCGTCAAAGTCACACTCGCCATCATAACACTCTAGCTCACAGATTCCATTGTTAATCTACGAAAAAGTACAATTTTCACCGCATAGAGTGTCGTCACAGTCATTCTAGTCGAATTCATACTCAATGAAAAAGCACGCCTTATCACAAACCCCATCTCCGATTTGTTCCTAAGAGCAAGATTAGCACTTTCCTTGATCAAACCCGCATACTTTCAAGTTACAGTTTTAATCACATTCTCGATTTGCAAATTCCGAATACTTGCATCCTGACTAGATGCATTATTAGAAGCATCCTGATTTAACACTGTATTCATCAGAGGTATCATAAATGCATTTGTCATTCATGCACTCTATGTCGCAATTTTGATCTCCGCGCTACTCCTCTGTACAACTACAGACTTAAGCGTGAACGTTTCATAGGAGAAAAAGCAACATTTTATTATAAGAGTTTGGCAGGAGAGAAATTGATTAAACTACTCATCAACCATTAAAGGCGAATATGCTTGTTTTAATGGAGTATTGAAGCTTATATAAGTTGGAATGATATAGTAATAAGGCTTAAAAAATTAGTTAAAATGTTCCAATATAATGATTGATTAGATTGATAAAAATCCTAATTATACGATAGCCCTAGATTTAAAATCTTTTATTAGGTAAGATATCCCATTAAGAAATATAATCTATAAAAAATCAGCTTGTTTAATAATTAATATAAAAATATTGCATATTCAATTTATAAGAGTAGACTTGGCATAAATTGGCAGTTCTATAGTATATTGGAATTTTCTAACATAAATTCCCTTCTTCATCAACAATTACAGTCTACATAACTTAATTTAATGTATAGGAATCTAAATTAATTTAAATAAAAACACGTACGAAAATGGTATTTTTAGCAGCTCTACTATTAACCGCCTTAGCATAATAAGAGTGCCAATATCCAAATCTCAGTATACACGATTACATTATTTCATCCGAAAAATAATTGAAAAATTTGATGAACAAGCACCCAATAATGTTTCTAGGATTCAGTGCTTAATGGTGCAATCATTGCTGTCGAATTGAAACTCTTTTAGCATAAGTCAAAGAAAAGTTGTCATATGACGATGAAATTCCTTTGATTCGAATTGACTATGCATCGAATAGCTGGGTGAGCAGTTATGTAAAGGATGTTGATCTTCTTCCTCAAATTTATGGTATAAAGAACAAGAAATTTTACAGATTTCAAGACAAATAAACTCCTGAGCATGTTTTCAACTTTTTCTAAAGACTTAAAAATCCGATGATTGAGCTTAACAGTAAAGAAGAAATTGAAGAATTTATAAAGCCACCTGATTCTAATGAAAATTGGCTTAAAGTAGTAGTATATATCCTAGACGATGATAGAGAGGAGGACAGTCTTTATTATAATTATCATCAAACATGCCATGATTTGGTTAATTGGATCAATACTTCAACAGCAGTAGTCACTAATACAAAGCTAATTAAAGAACTTAAAAAGCAAAACTTTATAATTTACTACGAAACTGTGTAAATATACAGGAGAAATGCAGATACGAAGGAAATTGACTTAGCTTTGAATTACAATGTAGACGAAGTAATCAAGATTAATGGAGTAAGTCTAATAGATGAGCTAACTCCTTATAATTTCCCTATGTATAAATACACAAATCTTCCTATTCTTATCATGTTTATCAATCCAAATGACGTTAAATCTGATTTTCACTTAGATATACTCTCAAAAGTAGCCTAAAAGTTTGAGGATAGAGTAAAATTTTCTTGGGTTGATGGAACTTAACCTATTAACAAACAACGTAGAAAAGCTTTAGGACTTAACACTGATAAACTGCCAGCTGCTGCCTTTAACTTATTAGAGAACCGAGTACTACCCTTTGATGAAAAATAAGACATAACTACTGATTCCTTACATTCGTTCGTATGGAATTACTTGCAGGGAAAATACAGTGAAAACCCCAATTAAGTGATTCCTTCATACGACGCTTTGATAGAAGCAGCTTTTGAGGACACTTAAAATATTTCTCTTGATGAATTTAACAACTTAGCCTTTATTGAAGGTTATGATGTAGCTATATTACTCTATGCCTCGTAGAACTATGAAAAGACTATGGAAGTGGCTCATGAGTTCAATAAGCTTTCTAAAAGATTTACAGAGATGGAGTATTAGTCAATAAAGGTTTATAGATTAGATGCTAGCAGAGGAGGAATTCCAAAACATATGAAGGTGGAGCATATGCCAGCCCTCTACCTAATCCCTGCCTTCCATAAAAAGCCTCCTTTTATCTACTACGAAGGCAGAGGAAAAGTATACGATATGATGCTTTTTATAGAGAAATATGTGGATGTTTACATCGAATTGCCAAATAACCCTCATCTTACAGCTGAAGAGATAATTGAGTATAGAAAACAAATGGAAAGAGAGGGTAAAACATCTGAACTTTAGTTATTAAGTCACAATTACTATAAAAATTATTAAATTAAGGTATTCATCACTTTATCTCTCTCATCAACTAATTCGTCTCTGGTGATCTCCATCTAAGCTTTACTATACGAGTCTATATTGAGTCCCTGAATAATTTAATAGTCTCCGTTATAAAGACTGACAGGGAAACTATAGCAAATTCCTTCTTCAATACCATAGCTACCATCACTTAACACAGCCATAGATGTATAATGCCCATCAGGGGTTCCATTAACCCAGTCCTGTATATGGTCTACAGCTGCAACGGCAGCTGACATAGCAGAATTCAATTTTCTAGCTTTAATAATCTCCAATCCTCTCCACTGGACACTAGAAACAAACTCATTTTTTACCCATTCCTCATCCTGTATAACATCAGCAATCGGTGTTTCATTAATTGTACCGTGATTTATATCAGGATACTAAGTTGTTGAGTGATTTCCCCAAATAATCACATTTTTAACATCTTCTATATCAACTTACGCTTTATCAGCAATCTAAGCCTACGCTCTGTTTAAGTCAAGTCTGGTAAGTGCTGTGAAGTTCTTCTTTGGTATTCTTGGTGCAAAATGAGATAAAATAGCACAGTTAGAGTTAGAAGGATTTGATACTACTAGTACTTTAGTAGATTATTTTCCTACATCATTCAAAGCTTCTCCTTAATCCTTAAAAATTTACGCGTTTCTTAGTAGATGATCCTTACGTTGCATACCTTCTTGCCTGGGTAGTCCTCCTAGTAGAATGGCTATGTCTGTTTACTCTAGCATTGCTTTAGGGTCTGAACTATACTTAACATTCTTTATTAAAGGAAAAGCACAGTCCTATAGCTCCATTGCTATGCCTTTGAGTACTTAATCATTTCTTCCTGATCCTAGTAAGCTAAGCTCAACTTTTGTATTGGGGCCCAACATACGCCCACTTGCAATCATTGGAAGTATAGAGTAACCAATTTAACCAGCTGCCCCAGACACACAGACCTTTAGTATCTTATTCATTAAGTATTATTAGTTTTCTAAATACAGGTATCCTTTATAAATACATCCTGAAGATTCAGTCGAAAATCAAAATGATACTTTTTCCAACTTATTTCTAAAACACTAGTATTTACACTCCAAATTAAATAAATGGCTTAAGCACTCATAACAACAGATCCTAAAGACACAATAGTTTTCTAATTCAACGAGAAACAGATAGTTGAATCATTTTTGAAGTTAAAATCCTTACAACCCCGCACTATTCTTTATAAAATCCGTACAACTTCCCCGAATTTCTTCAATGTTTCACCAAGTCAAGGTGAAATTGCTCCGAATGGAGATACGAATATAAAAATATCCCTTCACCCTAAGTAATAAGTATTAGAAGGCAGCCATAAATTTTAGTTATTAGCTGCTGCAGGTGAGAAGGGTGACACAACTCAGAATTTTAAGTGAGAAAACAATCCCTTGGTAATGATTATTAGACTAAGAGCTCATATAGTAACATAAAATGACCTTAGAAGTTCTTTAAACCCTAGCGAATTCAGCGATGCTAAATCTGTAATGACAGTTGGTGGTTTTGCAAGCTAGTATAAAGAATCATTACAAAACAATAGCTAGGAAAAAATAGAAAACTTAAAACTGTAATAAGAAATCGCTAAGAATAAGAATTTGATTAAATTTGCTAATGATCTGGCCAATATAGGACTTTCTGAGCCTAAGAAAGGTTACTCTAAGCTTATTTTAGGTATATCATTCGTAATAGGAGCACTAGTAGGCTACATCTTTTAGTAAAATTTACTTAAATAATAAAATGTCTTGTGCTCGGGCTTAATGTGGAAATTAGATAATTTAAGGAGAGCCTTGTCCATAGTGTATAGTAACTAATTATTGCTCTAGATAGTGCAGATAATCTGACTGAGAGCAGGGCCATTAACCGCGATGCGGTTAGATTTAATTACAAGATTACGAAGAGGAAAAAGATCCAATGCTAAGAGTATTGGGAAAAGGAGCATATGGAGAAGTACTCTTAGTGAGACATAAACAAACTAGACAACTTTATGCCTTAAAAACTATAGAAAAAGCTACTATTGAAAGACATGTTCCTATGCAGGCTGTTTTAAGAGAAATTAATATATAAAGCTCCTTGAATCATAAGCATATTATCAGAATGTATAAGTATTGATAAGATGACTAAAAGTTATACTTGTTGCTGGAGTTTGCTCCTAGGGGGTCTTTGTTTCATGAAGTTAGACGTAAAAAAGGACTTACTGAAGAATAAGCTTGGAAATTTTTCACTTAAACTGCTTTGGGAATTAAGTATTTACATGATAACTAAATCGCGCATAGAGACTTAAAGCCAGAGAATTTGCTACTTGATGATAATGGAGATATAAAAATTGCTGACTTTGGTTGATGTGTATAGGGAAGTGAGCTTAGGAATACTTTTTGTGGAACTTTAGATTATATGGCCCCAGAAATGCTATAGTAAAAGCCATACTCCTTTTCTGTTGATATTTGGGCCTTAGGAGTTTTATTATATGAGTTATGCCATGGCTATGCTCCATTCCGTGCAGCAAAAGATTCAGAAAAATGCAATCAAATCCTATACGCAGATTTAGTATTCAAGCCAAATATCAGCTTATCATACTAAGATCTAATAACTAGAGTGCTTAAAAAGGAACCATAAGAGAGATTAGACATGAATGGACTTTTAAGACACTAATGAATCTCTAAATTTATGCCGCATAACGACATAAAAGTAGGCTCTAAGGTAAAATTTAATCAACTTGAAGGAGTGGTAACAAATCTTGAAGGTTATTTAGTAAATGTGCGCTTTACAGGAAATGATATAAAAATATTAGAAATTAATACAGTAGAAAAACTTCCAGATGAAGGAATAGGCCTCGGACTTCCTCCAGACAGTGGCTAAAAGCAGTCAATAATGCGTAAAGAAATGTCTCTATTAGGAGAACTTGAAAACTGGTGCAAGGTTCCAGTTCGCCGAGGCCGCAGAAAGGTTTAGGTAGATTTTCCTGTACTTCGGTCAAACTCCTTAGAAAACAAGAAAAAGCTCCCAGAAAACGAAAAATTTAATGATGATTTTTAACTGTAAGGCAATACAGTAACCCAGGCTCCTTAGTAAAACTAAATTTCATGTCTTATGTAAGATCACGAGCTTGACGGAATTCTTGCGGCTTAAATTCAGCTGGAAGAGTAGTACTTAGAGTACTAAGACAGAATTACAGTACATAAGCCTGTGCAGCCGCCTAGCAACCCAAAACCCCGCCAACGTCCAAGCCGTACACATCCGCCAATCATTATATCAGAAAGACTGACCCAAAGTAGAATGGAGGATCTATAGAGACTAACTTAAGAAATCCAGCCTTAGGAGTTTGCTAAGAGTAGCACCGATGTAAAAAGACCCCAGAGAAATCCTCCAAAGCCTGATAACTCCTTCTGGGACATATTCTCCTGTCTATCTAGAAATTAGTAGATATTAACTTTAATCCATTTTAAAATTGCCATGAGTCGACTTGGAGGGATCAACTTTTTTCCTAATACACAATCGTAATTAGAACAAACTATCAATTTAGAGGCCTCTGAGGCTAATTTGTGGAGTAGATAAGCCCACGGGAAAAGAATAATAGTCAGCATGAATAGCATGCTGCCCCAGTTTAAATTTACTAGCGAGGTTTTACAAGAAATGGTGTAAAAGGTGAACAGACATAAAGCAGTATTGTTTTGCTATAAATACTCACCCGAGCATTTTCTAAGTCTAAAAATAATGAGGTATTCCAGCAACAATTAACAGGCGGACTACACAATTAACTGCACTTATTTTGAATAAAGAGATGAGCCTAATACTTAACTGCTTTAGAGACTCAAATCTGAGGTATAATAACAGTTTGAAAGATTACTTGAGGAAAATCCTGAGCCACTATAATTCTGCAGAGCAGTTGTCAATTATACAGTTGAAGCTAATAAAGTATGAGTGAAGTGTGAAGTTATACACCCTTCTGTGGAGTTTTAGTTCACACAAATATCCCCGATTAAGCTAGTATAGACACCTTTGACCTAGGAATTGATATAGAAAAAGCGTAATTAGAAGTTTTAGAGTGGATTTTTAACTTTAGATCAGGCCAGAAGAGTTGTTCCTTTATTGAGGTCTGATCCGCTGGTAAGACAGTACCCTATAGTTGGAGTTTGAGTCACGGGGGTTCCAGTGCCCAAATAAGTAGTAAAATACACACCCCTAATGAACCCTCTAGTATGGGCCTAATGCATAGAGTACCTACAAACTTTAACATTAAAGGAAAAACTGTCCCCGGACCCCAGTAGAAATGTGTTTTTAGTCGTTAATTTCTCAGATAAGCCAAGATTCTATGAAGCCGGGACTCAAAGTCAACCTCAGTGAAGAGTTTAAACAGCATGGGGGGAATCTAATTATGAAAATAGAGAGTTTACACCTATATACATGACTTTCAATAAAGAAGATTCCTCAGCTTCCTTAGATTTCACTGGAATATCAAGCACTACTACCTCCACATGCCAGTCCCCTAGTTTGAGGTATAGTTAACAAATTTCATAAAAGAGGTACTCTTAGAGTCCATCAGCTAACTCTGCTAGATCGTCTTAAAGATCCCCTAGTACAGAGAGAATGATCTAGGAGCAGAGTTAAATATTGAAGTAACTTGAGTAGTAAGTAAGGGAACTATAGGCACATGTATTCAGTCAGAATCAAACTATACGAAGAAGTAACTCTGCTGTGTAATCTCCAAGTTAGAAAGTCAGCATGGGGACTAACACCTCCTAGGATAAATTTGCCACCAATATCAGTTTTAATGAGAAAATCAAAAATAAGTGTCCTTTACCTAGATATTAGCCTGTATAATTCGAAGGATTTAGGTAAAGTGAGTTCTAGTAGAAATTTATCCCGTAGAAAGCTGCTTAAAGTGAAAGATAATCTTGCTCATAACCTAAATTAAGCTTTTCACCCTTGCAGCCGTGTTAAGGAGAAACTGAGTAATCAAATGAGTACTCATTTACTATTCCTAAGATAAGTTATCATAGTGGAAGTGAAAGTTCGGAGGATGATGAGGAAATCGACGCTGTTACAAGAAAATACCTAGTGTAATTTATATAAAAATGGATCTAGGAAATAGCGCGTAGATTTAATGTGTTGATTGAAACTATGACTGCTAATTATTGGTAGTTGTATATAAGGATGAAATATAGATCTAAGATGATGGTAATGTTATTACTACAATTGAAAGATAAAGCTAATCTGATGTTGTTTAAATTACTTAATCTACTAAATACACTGCAATTGTATACTCAAATTGCGTTTAGATAGTAAAGATTGTATCCCCCTATTAAAGTTATGTTATTCCTTTTGATAATGATGAAGTTTTATGCTGTTAGTGGTATAAATTGAATTATAATGTAGTAGGTGTTTTGACTACTGATCAAATGTTAAGTATATATGATATTTCATACAGCTGCTAAATACCGTTTTATTAGTATTATCTAGAGTTTAATAACTATGAGTAGCCCACATGGTTTTAATTTACTGGTGCTGGAAATGGGCCAAATTTCATTAATTTTGGAGCCGCTTTTACAACTAATTAGAAAAGAATATATTACATAACTCCAATACTAGCTAAGGTTTTTGCAATTGATCATAGTTTTTAGTAATTATAATACCATATTGAGGAGCAAGGTAATCATTATGTACAATAAGAGCCAAGACTAAAATAATTTTGATATATGCTAAATTAATAAATAACTAATTATGATGAAAATAGGGGAATATTGAATTTTAAAATAAGCAAAAAATTCGTTTAAAGATTTCAGCCTCATTTAATTGGTCCAATTTATGAACACTAATCATAGGCTTTATAAAAGCTATACTGTATTAATCCAGGGCTACCTTTAGTACTTTGTTCATCTGATTACTAAGGGGGCATATATATTACTTGCACGTTTGGAGATATTACCCCATGCTTTGATTAATAGTAAGTCAATACAAGTCTAAGTCTAATCGAGACTATTTGTACTGATTCCTAAAATCTTATATATCCAGTTGGTCATGAGCTCTATATTTATGCCTAGGATAAGTTTTATAATGTTTAACTGAGATTAGTAGATTAATTAAAGTAATAATATAAGTAAGGTTTGAAAAATGTAAAGAAGAATGAATCTACGTTTTAAGAAATATTTTAAGTTTCCAATTGTTAACAATTTACTGTGAAAAGATCTTCAATTGATATATAAAGTATTATCTACGTTTAAAATGGTAAGTTAGCTTATTATGATCTGAACTCAATTGATACAAATATTCAAAGCTGCTTTATTTCCTAATAGGTATAGAATTAACAAATCGAGTAAACCTAGAAATTACCATCAAGAAACTTTTAGTTAAAATTGGCCAAACTGGAAAAAAATGATGATGAATTGGCTTAATTAGGTCTTCTCTAAGTATTTCAGTAAAAATTAGATTAAGATTGCTTGAATCCATTTTTAAAATCAATTGAAGGATTATCATAAATAATCGATTAGCAAATGAAATTTCGCAGTGAAATAAATGAAGAAATAGCTTTAAAGCAGGAATGCATAGAAAAGATAGTTAAATAGTATATACCTAAGCTATAAGACAGACTTTAATAAATGCAAGTTAATGTTTAGAGTTAATTAAACAGATAATAAAAGATTATTAAAAAAATTCAAACATTAAAACTTCCACTAAGTTAAGAAGAACTAGCCCTTTTAGATAAATTAACTCAACTACTGCACAAGTGCTAGTAATTAAGGGATTTATCATAGTAGGTAAGGTTTATTCAGTAAGTGACCTAATTAAAAAGAGGTATTATAAGTTTAAAGGATCTTAGTATTACACAGAATCCTTAAATTGACTAAAATCTTAATATACTGTAAAATCTATATAGACATCAAAGACTATCTGAAGTACTAATTAGCTTAGAAATTTAATAAATCAATATGGGTATATGCTGTGCATCTAATTCAATGGCAAATATTAAAACTTAAGTTAAATTAGACTATCTAAATCAAAGAAATAGTTCTACTTAAGGAAGACTAGGCTAGGTTAATACTGATAATTCTACTAATGGCTCTATTCATGCAAGTAACTATAAAAGCATACTAAATTACTATGATATTGTAAATACACTAGGTAGTGGTTAATTTGGAACAGTCAGACAAGCTATATTAAAACAGAATACTTCCTTATAATTTGCTGTTAAAACAATGAACAAAAAGCACTTTTCTGAATCTTATAAGAATCTTAAACGTGAAATTTAAATAATTACGTAAATCGATCATCCAAATATCATAAAATCCTATAGAATATTCGAGGATCAAAATTACCTGCATATCGTAACAGAACTATGCACTGGAGGAGAGCTCTATAATAAAATAGAGCGTAATGGTTACTTCAATGAAAAATAATCATGCAAAATTCTGTGAAAAATTTTATATGCTGTGAATTATCTGCACTCGGTTGGAATCTGTCATAGAGATTTAAAACCTGAAAATTTCTTATTTGACAATAATTCTAATAATTAATCTCTAAAGCTAATTGATTTTGGATTATCATGTAAATATACTAATGGAAGCAATCTAGAGTCAAAGGTAGGAACACCTAGTTTTGCCGCTCCTGAAATATTTGAAGGTCATTATACTAATAAATGCGATATTTGGAGTATAGGTGTAATCTTTTTCTATATGTTATGTGGAGAGTATCCATATAAAGGTAGAGATTAGAGATAATTGATGCAAAATATAGAAAAAGGTAAAATTAATTTTAATTAATCAAGTTGAAATTTTCTTAGTCAAAACTGTAAGAATTTGGTCTTTAGGCTTTTAGATAAAGATCCTGAAAGCCGAATATCTGCTAAATAGGCTCTAAATCATGATTTATTCAGTGCTAAAATTTAGAAAGTTAGACAGATGGATCCTTCAACTTTTATACTGTTGTCTAATTTTTAAACTACCTTTGAACTATAAAAGGTTGCTTTATCAATATTTGCTAAGTTTATAAGTAATGATACAGAAAAGAAACTAAGGAAAGTTTTTATGTCAATGGATACTAAGCAATAAGGTTATATTACTTTACAGAACATTAAAGATGCGCTTGCCTTTAATTAAATAGAAAATCAGGACTATCTAGCAGAAACAATAATGCAAAACTGCAGCCTTAAAAATGACAATGTTATAAGATACTCAGAACTGCTAGCAGTCTTATTCTACTAAAATTACTCATTGAATTAAAATTAAGTACAATTGCTATTTAATTTTTTTGATATAGATAATCATTAATCTATAACTCTAAATACAATATTTCAAACATTGAAAAGTACAGGCTAGTTAATAAATGCAGAAAACTGTGCAGATATATTTAACCGAGCAGATGTAAATAGGCATGGATTCTTAACTTTTCATGATTTTTATAAATTAATGACTGAAATAACAAGTATTAGTAAAGCATTTTAACTAACTTTTGTCATTATCCTGCAAATACGTAGCTTGAAATAGTGTTTAACTGGCTTTTAGCACCATTCCCGTATGCATTCTAGTGTCTTCACTTAAATAAAGCCAAGTGCCATTAGTACTACTACGTTTTGTTTCAAAATTTCCATCAAATAGTCACCATTTTTAACTCTAATAAGCACAGCAACATTGAATTTTAGATATCAACGGATCTTCTAGTTTTATATTGCAATCTACCCCTCTTCCAATTTTAACTACTTGAGTTGATTCCCTGTTAAACGAGAAAATATCTCCCCTATAAGGAATTCCATATACTTTTACATTAATCTCATCCTCATTTTAAATATTCATAACCAAAAAGCTTTCTCCTAGATTAAACAAAAAGTTATCTTTGATTTCAATAGAACGATCAATTTTCATAAAAACTCCAAATCCTATTGCAAGATCCTTTATATAAAACTGCTTATCTGAATTTTTGTAGTAAATCATAAAATGCCTGCCCCTATGCTAATTGCTTAAACTTTTCTCAGATACAGGTATAACAAAGTCATTTACTATTTTTCCATTATTCTTCTTTTTGCACCCAAAGTAAGTATAGCCATCCCTCATCATTCTTAAAGAATCAACTATACCCTCTGGGAATATATGCAGTTCTGTTCCTTTAGTTAAATTTCCAGAGTTGATCACTGATAGGTACATTTTAGGCCCTGTCTATTGAACTAATGGAGGATCATTTTCTATTTGAGGAGTAAATTTTACATTTGGATCACATTGAAATTCGTTTTAAGGCTAAACACTCTATTCCTTTCTTTCTAATGCCATTTAGTATGCCTAGAGAGAAATTTCACTTATATTTGAATTTTTATAATTATCACAGCACAATGCATTTCCCATTACTTAAATTTTATACAGTAAGTTCGGAAATCAGTTTATTGCAATACACATATGCATAATAGTTAAATCTAGTAAGTATCATAAATATACAGTTTTACGATCTTTATATCGCGTTACTCTATCAAACAATTCCTTAAGATTTATACAAACAACGAATTAAATAAATTAATCTAATAAAACTTTAACATATTATAAACCCTCCCTACTTCCCAACAATATCTTTACAACTAAAATTTTCTCAACATACAAATTGCTTAAATCTACCATACACCACAAAAAATATGTTGAACTTATTATTCCTATATTTCTAGTCGATTAACGCAGTAAACCCTGATGCCACCTACTCCTTTATCCAGTACTGCAACCACTACGGCTACAGGGCTGAGAATCACACTGTAACAACTTAAGATGGCTACATTCTCATGATGTTCCGCATTCCTGGATATTTAAATGAGACAGTAACAAATGATAAGCCTCCAATTTTCTTACAACACGGTCTAATAGACGACTCTGACGACTGGATAATTAATGTACCAGAATAAGCTCCAGCGCTTGTACTAAGCCGGGCAGGGTTTGACGTATGGCTTGGAAACAGTAGAGGAAACAGGTACTCAATTGCCCACACAACACTAAGCACCAGTTCCGCTGCCTTTTGGGCTTTCAGTTGGTAAGAAATGGCTATGTATGATCTACCAGCTCAAGTAGACTATACCTTAAAGTACACTGGCCATAAGAAACTTACTTATGTAGGACACTCACAAGGTACATCATAAATTATCACGCATATGGCAGATCATCCTGAATTTAAGGAAAAGATCAATTTATCGGTATTACTTGCCCCTATTGGCTCAGTAAGGAGTATTACTGTAAGTATTTTGCAACTGCTCAAATCAGCACCGTTTTTCACTTTAGCAAGGGCATTAGGAATTCACTAATTCATGCCTTACACTGACACACCTTCATTGTTTTACGACTTATGCACTTGGTTTAACTTCGGGTGTTCTACCGTTCTATCATGGTTTGCTGATATGACTACAAAGTACGATGATCTTGATAGAATGGGAGTTTTTACTGCACATGAGCCTGGTGGAACAAGTCTACAGGATATGATTTATTGGCAATAAATGGTTAACTAGGAGGTGTACTAGATCCAGAAGTATGATTATGGTGAGAGTGAAAACATGGCTGTATATGGACAAGCTACACCTCCCATTTACGATCTTAGTAAAGTTCCAGGGCCTATTGTTATGTTTTCTGGGCTATATGATCGTTTAGCTGACCCAACTGACGTCGCATGGCTTAGATAAGAGCTAAAACATGCTATAGTATACAGCGAGTGTGCCTTGAATACAGGACATTTAACTTATATGTGGGGACTAGACACTCACTGCTATCTTGACAAGTTAATTGAGCTAGCTAAAGAATATAGCAAGGATAATTAGTTAATTAGATTTTAGTAATAATGGAAGCACAAATTCTTTAAGATGATTTTGAATCTTATTAGCCTGTTATTGTAGATGATTTATTATCCGGCATAAAAGACTGGCATAATACGTAAGAAATTGTTAGATTGACATTGAAGGCACTTGCTGATGTAGTAAGGGCACAGGGAAGTGCAATAAGAGAATTAGAAAATTAGATGGAATCTAAGCCTAGTTGGGATCAGGTTTAATTACTGCTTGATTAAAAGGCAGACACTGGTTATGTAGAAAAGGTTTAAGAATAAGTTAGTCGTTTTGAAAGGCTTTTAGATAGCAAAATGTCAGTAAAAGATATTGAAAAGAAGATAGAGGTAAGTAATTAGTCTTTGAAATAAAAGTTATGTTAGAGTTTTGATGATAGAATAAAGGAATAAGATCAAACAAGGGAAATTTAGATTTAAAAGATTGAATAGATGATATAGAATAAAGTTGAATATGAGGAATTTAATACAGGGATGTAAAATAAGGCTAATTTTGATGTTGTATAAAGAGCCTTATAAGGAAAAGTAGATAGAATAGAATTAGATAGCTTTGTTAAATAATATGAAAGCTAATGTTTAGAACAATAGGAAAATGTAGATTAAAAATAAGATGATTACAATAGAAAATTTTAAAAGATAGAATAACAGCTGTAAATCATCAATTAAAACTAAGCAAAGCTAATAAATTAAAGTATACAAGATTTAAAGAAGGAAATAAATAACAATGTAAATAAACAAATATAGGAATTAACGTTAGAATAATAAAAGGTTTAAGATAAAGTTGAGTATATGGAATAAAATAATTAATTTGATAGTATAATTGACATATAATCCCAAGTATAAAGATTAAAAAGTTAAACTGAAAGATCAATACAAAAGATATAATAGGAAATATAAAACAGATAATATCAAAAGTAACAGGAGTAGCTAATAACTTAAGTTAATAATATTGAGAAGAGATTATAAGCATAGAATCAACTAGTTTAAGATAATCAAAATGTAAAATACTTGATAGAATAAGTAAGTATGCTAGAGAACCAAATTTCACGCCTTTAGCAAACATAGGATTAAATAAGCAAAGATACACATTAGAAAAGCTAAATAAAACAAATCCAATACGATTTAGATTAACTAAAAGATGAGCTATACGACATAAAGCAATACCCAGACTTATTAAATAACGCAAAACAAGGATTAACTGCTTAATTAAACCATTTATAATAGGATGTAAACTAAATCAAGCACAATTCCTCAACTCAACATTAATTCAACAAACTTTCAGACTAAATTCACTAAACAGACAAAAAACTACAATAAAAAGTAAGCTAATTGTATCATATACAAGACACGAAGTTAGACAAGAGTGACTTCAGTGAATAAATAGACAGCATTAGATCAATACTCGATTCCTACAGTAATTTCTCTAATTTCATAGACGAGTAAAATATAATCAACGAAACTTTATGCGGAGAAAACTGTCTAAGTCGTTGAATCTGAAAATCAGGACAACTTACCCTAGGGAACTAGATTCCATGGGAAATTGAAAGCGTAAACACATGTCCAGATAATTTCATATGGGAAAAGGGCAGCTCATCAATAATTACAGTTGCTCCAGGACTGTATGAACTGTCAATAGGAATTTATTGTATAGAGTAAATACAATTCAAAGTTCTAATCAATGGAGAACAAGCTGTAAAGATTGACGGCTTATAAGAAAACAGAACAATTTTTCACCACTCTGCTGGAAACGTAGCTGGCTACTGTCTATCTGACTTTATAGCTCTTCCAGCCAGAGCCAGAGTATCAATTTCAACTGCAACTGCTGCGAGTATAGAAGGATTTTTAAGTTTGCGTAAGCTTTGATTATCATACACTAATTCACCACTTGCATTAAGTGAGACTGTTCTTCTTTCACTTGCAGCACACATTTCACTTCACCTCTACACATATGACAGCGTTATGCTTGTTTGAATAGTTCCAGTCCACATTGATAGCAAATTCCTCCATGCCCACAGGGCATTAAGACTCCGTCGCATATATTGTCACAACATGTTACACACTTTTTCTGTTAAAAGCTGGACTAGGGTCGGTGGACTGGCACCCAACTCAATTAGTGACGTTTTGGCGATTTTGGAGGGGATTCTAGCTCTAAACTTACTGATCTTGTAGCAGGTTTACTATATTAGGAGTAATCAAGTGGTTTAAAATATGTGCTAGATATCTAGATCAATATTTTAGGCGATTTCTTGACTTGCTGGTAAAACATATGGGATATTTTCCTGAAATGGGATAATTGAGGAAGTTCTACCAAATCTTCAATGGAATTTTAGTCTAAACTTTGTCTATTACTGTCAAAGAAGAAATTATTTCACCAATTTCTATTTAAAAATTACGCGATAGGGTCGAACATTGCTAATGTTATTATTATAAACAATTACAGGTATAAAATAGGACCTAAAATTCACCATGTGAAGCCATCTTCCTCTAGCTGCACAGCAAAATCTATGAAAAACAAGGATATTGACACTGTTCCTCCAATACCTGTAAACAAAAGCCATAAAGTGGCAAAAACTTCTTTAATAGTAGAGTCGCCGGTTCATAAAGAAATTGTGGCTCCTACAAATAGCAAAAGAGTGCCGAGGGAAATTAGACCAGTGAAGCTACAACAAATTCAAATAGGCCAGAAGATCTAGCTTCAACTTCAATCTATGTACTCATCTAATTTCAAAGCAACTAAGAATAGTAAAATTGATCTGCTCAATCTTCCAAGAATCCAGAACATCTCACTTACGTTATGACACTCATCATAGGTGTTCCTATTAAAAATTGTTCCTATTATATTAGTAACCAACATAGGAATTATTGAAAATTTGTACTCTCAGAATTCGTAAATACTGAAAAGTAATAAAATTTTAGATGTAAAGCATCCTAAGTTTTGGGATAAACTTATATAATAGCTTCGCCTTAGTTGATAACATATCTGATAATCTAGTATGTGACGACGTCATTGGATGTATTAGTGAATAAGTACTAGTAAATCAAAAGCAATCCAAAATCCCAATGGAATCGCATAAGTTATATTAAAATAAGTTGTGATAAAAAGCCCTACGAGAGATAATTAGAAAAAAATTGAAAGTAAAACCCATCTGAAAATTTCTCTTTTTATTGAAACTGCTCTTATTATATTCTAATCTTCTACAGATTATTCCGTATCAAGTCTTACTTCAGTTTCCATTTATAAATTATAATAAGAATTTTTCGACAATCTTGGCTTTCTAATCATGTAAAGTAGCTTATTTCATTCTATTATTATGAAGCTGATTGGCCTAATATACTTGAGCTAGTTTGATTTTAAAGGCAGCTTAATTCAAAGAAAGTAGACTTTGATAGTTATCAATTCTTTAGTTGAGTAAGCAGCAATTAATTAGTAGTAATCCTTTAAAACTATGCATTGCATTCCGAATAAATCTACTTATGTTGATAAACGATTATGTTTTAATGATGAACATAAAAAGATTAATTATTCAAATGAAATTAAATAACTTCTGTAAAAGTATAGCAAATTAAGGCTTCAAATGAGAACTTGTAAATAATCTGGATTTTAAAGAATATTATAGAGTTAATTGCTATTAGTTAAATATGATTATAAGGGGAAAAGAGATTATGTCTAGTTATAGAAATGATTAACTAATAAAAATATTAAGACTGAAAATATAGAAATTTGAATATTATTGCAATAGTAAACATGAATTTATCTGTTATGTAGATAATATTCTCTAATTAAAGTATAGATAAATTGATAAAGGGTTTAATAACAGTTTTTCCAATTTTTAAAAAGGGAATAAATAAAATCCAGAAAACTATAGATCTATATCACTGATTAATTATAATAGAATATGAGAGCCTCAGTAATCTTCTTTCTAAATTGATTAATCTAAGAATGTATGCCTATTTTGTATAATGGCCTAATAAAATGCAATCTTGATTTACAAACTTTTATTTTTGAATGCTTTCATTTCTTTCTTCTGGGCTACCGCTTATAACTTTACTACTTTGTATCATCTAATTTATCAATATAGCTATCTATCTCATCCTCTAGGGATAAATTATTTTAAAGGTATTATAGATAGTAATATTAACTAAAGATAAAAGATGAGACATAAGTAGCTCATTCCATTATTGGTGGGCTAAAAGATTATATAGTAAAGTACTATATATTAGTAATTCGAAATGTTATTAGGCTCCCTGCATTTTAAGAAATTCTTTATTGGGTATATTGAACGGTATTAATAATATCAGATTGTAGAAATACAATAATTATTATAAGTAGTTATTGTTATAGCTCACACAGGAACAATTGAATACTGCTGATAAATAATTAGATTTCGTTGTTTTAAAATCTAATTACACTTACCTTGCTTTCCTTGCATTTTTTTAAGATGGTATCCCTATTTCTTTCTCATCAGTATTTTAATAAACTCACAACCCCTATTAGTATATTAGTTCATTTTAAATAAGAGTTAAACTCTCCAATGCTCACTCGTTTTAAGATAATTAGGATTTTCCTTGAATTTGACTTTCTATTAGTACTAAATCCTTTATTTGAGTTGTTATTTGTAAAGCTACTATTTTCCCTAAATTACTTACGAAATCAGCATTTTTTTTCCTAAATATTGAATAGCTTAAAAAGAGTCAGTGTAGACACCTTCAAATCAATGAATAATAAAACAAACTCACTATATAAACTTATTGTTCTAAGCTTTATAATAAAATATGTTGTTTCTTCAGCTATACAATGTCTACGCTTAGGTCTGCAACTGCTCAATCGACACACTTAGCGATCTGCTTTGCGATATAGAGTGTATGTCTGATATATGCGAATTTGATAATTATAGTAGATATTAGGATAGACATTCAGGATGCTATGAAGATTGCGTTCAAACAGGATGTCAACCAACTTGATTTGCTAATGATTAATGTGAGGAGGAATGCAATTCAAAAGTATGTGGGTTTGACTATGGAAAGTGCTAATCGTGCTCACAAGAGAAGATAGGAGACGGAGTCTGTGACAAAGCGTGTTTCTTCAGCGAGTATGAATTTGACCAAAATGACTGTGATGACACTTTATGTAGTGAAAATTGTGTTTTCTCGTAGATCAATAACGGAATTTGTGAGTTGGAGTGCTTTGACAGTGAATGTGATTATGACGGGGAAGATTGTAGTGATTATTGTGATGGAGATTGTAAGTTTGAAATGGTAGGAGATGGTATTTGTTAGGAGAGCTGTAATACTTTTAAATGCTATTATGACAAAGATGACTGTGGAAAATGCTCAGAATTGTGTAGTTGAACTGATAAAAAGGATTGTAAACCAGAATGTTTGATTCTAAACTGTAATTGGGGGGAATTGCCTTAGGATGGATGTGTAGATTATGGATGGATTTTATACAACTTTTATTATTAGGGCTATTAATAAGATTATAATCTGGCATGGTCTCCTTAAATTTGCTACGATAGCTTTCCTGAGTGCTCTTACTTGGATTTTATTTCTTCTAATTATCCATGCAATCCTAATTGTAATAACTTTGAATGTATTCTTGAGAATTAGAGTTGTATTTAAAATATATAAAATGAAGGTGATTGCTTTTCTAAAAGGAGTGGAAATCAAAATGAATTTTATTGTTGATAATGCAGAAATGATGCGACATATTTTTAGGGATAATGTTTTCCTAATTGTCCTTAAGGGCTAGAATACAATGTTATTGACCTTATTATTTTCTGCCATCATCCTATTGATAAGACAAGTGCTGAAGATCCTAAGATATTTTATGTAAGAAATAATGATCAAAAGTTTCAAAATGGATCACTAGAGTATCCTTATAGTACTTTGATATAGGCTGTAGCTGGAAACTGGTACAAAAATAGTATTATTTATATTTAAAGCAATACAATTGATATAGGGTAATTAGATTTGGAAGTTATTAACTCAATTGATGATTTTTGAAGTGTAAAATCTAAGATAGACACTTTAACCATAACGACTTTGCTGTGCTCAGAAGATACTGAAATTTAGCCATGCTTGAATGAACCAAGTCAAATAAGAATCAGTAATTTTGAGTAATATATTGCATTTAATTTCGGTTAACTAACATTTAAAGATGTACACTTTACCGGAGATACTGACCTAATTGAAAACTGTGCTAATTGTGATTACTGCCCCTATTCATATTAATTAGATGGACAATTTTACAATGATAGGGATGAAGTTATTGAAGAATTCGCCTAATAGTCCTATTGTGATTTGTATCATAATACAAGCTTTATAAAAGTAACTAATGCTGCCTAGCTAAACTTCATTAATGTTAACTTTTATAATATAAGGAATCAGTACAAAAACATCATATCTGTATGGAATTCTAATGTAGCATTCATCAATGTGAATTTTCATAATATAGTAACCTTTGAGAATGTAATAGATTTAGGCTCAGATAGTTACCAGAATGAGTTCACCTATAGCAAAGGAAAGGGAAGCTTTTTAAACAATGGTTATGAGTATAAAGCTGTAAACTTTGGTTCCCTATTGCAAATCAACAAATTTAGAAGAGTTAGCTTAGAAAATATCACATTCGAGCTTAACATATAATCGCAACATGATCAATCCTTAATACATATTACAAATTTTAACGAAATTAGCTTAATAGATTTGTAAATTAGTTCAAGCATCATAAGAGGATTTATAACTTTAGATAATTCTCAGATAGAGAATAATAGTTATCAAAACTAAGCTGATATACAAGTGGAAAATATTAGTATAAATAATAGTCTTGTAATCGATAGTTTTATCGTGTATTAAGACAAAAATGAAGGCAATTCCAGACTCGAAAATTTGAATATACAAGATACAGTTTTTAGCTCAGAAGAGGAAACTGTTTAATCAAACTTTCTACTTTTTGATTCAATAGATTAAATCACAATGATAGGCTTAAAGATAATAAATTTCACCCAAATAAGTTAAAATTTCATGAAAGCTGGCCAAATTAACTAAATAAACCTGTAAAACATAGAGATCTAAAATCTAAAAGTGAATGATTAAGAGTTACTAGGAGGTATAATTAATTCATTTACTTAAAACTCTAATCATTATATGCAAAGTGAATTTACTTTGTAATCAAGTACAAGTAATTAAAATATCTTTAACCTTTCAAGTAAAGTCAGCATAACTCTAGGAAACTTAGACTTTGAACAAGTAGAATTTTAAAACCATCCCCTAATATCAATTCAACAGTTTTAAAGCTCTGTTAAACTATCAGATGGGATATTTGATCAAATTAGTAATTCATCAACCTAATCTCAAATTCTTAATATATAAAACATAGGCAAATTAGAATTGGATAATATGAAGTTTACAAACATTATAGGAAGTAATTAAGAAAACACAGCATCAGGAATTGCAACTATTTAAGATTTAGGTGATTAGCTAATCATAACTACAATACAACTCCATAACATTACTTGTGATTAAGCATCAGGTATTGAATTATTCAATGTTGGCCAAATAGAAATGGATAATGGATAATTTATAGGAAATACTGGTAATAAGGGTGTTTTTAATATTGCATTTGATAATACCTATCAAAATTAAGAAGTTCAAATAGTGATTAATAACACATTATTCCAAGAAAACTATGCATTGGAATTCGGAGCAT